>PVKU01010812.1:0-48706 GCA_004027475.1 Anoura caudifer | reverse complement strand
AGAAGGAAAAGGAAATAAAAAAGTGAAAAGAGAATAAAGAAAAGTAGAATGAAAAAGAGAAAAAAGACAGGAAGGAGTGGTATGCTTGGGAAGAAAGGAAGAAGGAGTAAAACAAGAAAGAAGTATTGAGAAGCCAAAAGGAGTTGAGGGGTAAAAGAGATCAAAATAGTGAAAAAGAGAAAAAGAGAGAAAAAAAAAAAAACCACCAAAAAAATAAAAAAACCGAATAACACCAAAACCGCTAATTCTTGCTGTTATCAATCTTGCCAAGCTGATATTTCTGGTCTTGAAGACTGTAATGGCCGAGGGGTGACCGTATTGTTTTTTATTCTTTTTATTTTTCCCTTGTTCAGCATTCAGTTTTCTCTGGCCTACTGTCCTCAGAGGTGCCCCTAGATTCTCTGCCCAGGGACCCAGGCACGAACTGTGGTCGTGTGCCCACAAGTCCCGATGTTCCCTGAGTCTTCCTTGCACAGGTTTCAACTGTCCCAGGAACACGGCTCAACCCCTATGGTGCCCAGCGACTGCGCGCTCTGTCGCACCGGGTCTCCCTGGGCGCGCTGATGCACCGATCCCCTAGCAGCTGTTTACAGTGTCGTGCGGGCGCAGACCAAGGTGCTCGCTCCAGCTCCCATGTTCGTTCCTCCCGGGGCTATGAGGCCTTAACTCCTGTCTGTGAGATTTCAAGCGACCAGGTTTATGCTGGTGTGGCGGGTCCCTGCTTGGCTGCCCAGGGAGCGAATGTCCCAGCTCCCTCCCCTGAGACTTTCGGCCAGCCCTGGCCTGGTTTCTCAGCCCCGACCCCGGTCTCCAAGCTGCCGGGTCCCTGCTTGGCTGATCAGGGAGCGGCTGGTTTTACAATGTCGCGCGGGCGCAGACCAAGGTGCTCGCTCCAGCTCCCGCGTTCGTTCCTCCCGAGGCTATGTGGTCTTAACTCCTGACTGAGATTTCAAGCGACCAGGTTTATGCTGGCGTGGCGGGTCCCTGCTTGGCTGCCCAGGGAGCGGATGTCCCAGCTCCCTCCCCTGCGTCTTTCGGCCAGCCCTGGCCCGGTTTCTCGGCCCCCGCCCTGGTCTCCGCACCGCCGGAGTACTTTCCTTACCGTCCGGTTTTTCAACGTCCACTGCAATTTTCGATAATCTGTTTTCAAATATGCTGTGTTTCTGGTGTCTGTTTGCTGTGCTGCTTTGAAAAATGTCCCGGTTTAAGACCTATGTGTGGGAGGCAGAGATCGATAAGTTTTTTTTTAAATGCACACTGATATGACAACTGTCACCATACAATCTAACACAAACTGTTGCGAATGACATTAAAGACAACTAGGCGCTACTAGAGCCACCGTACAGAAAACAGCAAATGAACTTTTGGGCCAATCCAATACATCTGCAGGTTGGCTCTGGCTCTGCTGATCAGACTGGGCTTGGATGGGCAGCTCTGGCTCAGGGAATAAGGTTTTCATATACCTGGTTACAGCAAACCCAGATCTGCCTGGGTCTATGGGAAATCTCAGAATAGTGGCAGTAAAGAACTACACTCTTCTTTGTTGCCCTAAAATTCTAACTTATATGGAGGCAACAATAAGCATCTGAGCTATGTACAGCAGACAGAAAAAAATATGAGTAAAATATTGTCAACTTGGAACCCTATTTCCAAACTGATTAGAATGACAGGGGCAAAAATGAATGTTAGTGATTTTTTTTCCATGTTGAAAGACTCCGCTGTGATTATGTTTTGTTTTGCATAATGAAAGGATAGTAACTGCTCTAGTGGCCTAAGCGTACCCTTGCATGTTTCAAATATCAGCATTCATAATTAATGATCAACTGATTTACACTCCTTCATTTAAGTAGACAGGAAATGCTGTTCATTAAAAATAAATTTCTAACACATGAAAGTTTTATCTTCTCTATTTCCATGTTCAATTCTTTATAGTCATTGGCAAAGTATTGCTGCAATGTGAAATTTCAAATCCTGATACATTTTTATAGTCTTTTTACTAAACTCTGAATACATAGTCTATATCTGAGAATATTATGACATGAATAAAACACTGGAATATAAATGAAGCTATTTCACATGTCTAACAAGAAAACATGGAAATCCAAACACTCTGGTAAATCTCAATAAATTATAATTCACTTTTTCTCCAGGTTCAAAAACCTTGCTTACTGTCTTGAGCCAAAGTTATAACAAGCCCCACCTTGGGCTGTCTACCATCCATGTACTGGTCCAGCTGTCTGTCCATTTTGACTTCTTTGGATCCACAGTTGTGGTAGGAGCAGTATTCCAATTTTACCCCCTGAGACAGTTTCCTTTTTTACTTTCTTAGTTTATCCATCACAGACCATGGACATGCAACCCCAGGCCTTGCAAAATAGCGTGGCTTATAGGGAGATAGTGAGTGACCTGGATTTAGCCATCCCAGGAAGGTCTGTGTTTGCTAAGAGGGGGACTCTAGGAACAACAACATCACCATAGAGATGGCAAAGAAGGGAGTCAGTTGTTGGCTTTGATTGCCAGCTTTCATCAGAAAATCTTTATTTTTATCAGCGTGTATATGAGAGTTACATATACTATCTTATTTGAAAATGGAGTTCTTCCATTCTTGAATTCCTTTGGAAGAGCATGGCCGGCCTTATGTCCAGCTCAGAAAATAAGAAGTAGTGATGACATTCCCCGACATGCTTTTGACTGAGTCCTAGGAAAGCTCACTTTCTCTTTTTTTTTAGTGTATTTTATTGATTATGCTAGTACAGTTGTCCCATTTTTTCTCTCTTTATCCCCCTCTGCCCTGCACCCCCGCTCCCTCCAGCAGTCCCCCTCTTAGTTTATGTCCATGAGTCATACATATAAGTTCTTTGGCTTCTCCATTTCCTATACTATTCTTAACCTCCCCCTGTCTATTTTGTAACTACCAATTAGCTTCTTATTCCCTGTACTTTCCCCTTCATTCTTCCCCTTCTCTTTGCCCACTGATAATCCTCCATATGATCTCCATTTCTGTGATTCTGTCCCTGTTCTAGTATTTGTTTAGTTTTGGGTTTTGGTTTTGTTGTTGTTGTTTTTTTTCTTTTTTTTTAGGTTCAGTTGTTGATAGTTGTGAGTTTGTTATTTTACTATTCATAGTTTTGGTCATCTTCTTTTTCTTAGATAAGTCCCTTTAACATTTCATATAATAAGGGCTTGGTGAGGATGAACTCCTTTAACTTGACCTTATCTAGAAAACACTTTATCTGCCCTTCCATTCTAAATGAGAGCTTTGCTAGATAAAGTAATCTTGCATGTAGGTCCTTGCCTTTCATGCATGTGAATACTTCTTTCCAGCCTGCAAGGTCTCTTTTGAGAAATCAACTGATAGTCTTATGAGAACTCCTTTGTAGGTAACTGTCTCCTTTTCTGTTGCTGCTTTAAAGATTCTCTCCAAATCTTTGATCTTGAGTAACTTAATTATGATGTGTTTTGGTGTGTTTCTTCTTGGATCCAACTTCTTTGGGACTCTCTGAGCATCCTGGACTTGCATGCCTGTTTCCTTTTCCAGACTGGGGAAGTTTTCCTTCATTATTTTTTCAAGTAAGTTTTCAATTTCTTGGTCTTCCTCTTCTCCTTCCAGCACCTCTATGATTCAGATGTTGGAATGTTTAAAGTTGTCCCAGAGGTTTCTCAGACCCTCCTCAACTTTTTGAATTTTTGTTTCTTCATTCTGTTTCAGTTGGATGTTTATTTCTTCCTTTTGTTCTAAATCATTGATTTAAGTCCCAGTTTCCTTCTCTTCACTGTTGGTTCCCTGTATATTTTCCTTTATTTCATTTTGGATAACCTTCATTTCTTCCTTTATTTTGCAACCATACTCAGCCATTTCTGTGAGCATCCTGGTTATCAGTGTTTTGAACTCTGCATCTGATAGGTTGTCTACCTCCTCGTCACTTAGTTCTTTTTCTGGAGTTTTGATCTGTTCTTTCATTTGGGCCATATATCTTTGTCTTGGCGCACTTGTTTTGTTGTAAGGGGCAGAGCCTTAGGTATTCACCAGGACGTGGCAACCAATGTCACTGAGTTGTGGTGCTCTAAGTGGGGGAGGGGTCAGAGAGGGAAAAATGCCACTTGCTTGCTCTGCTCTCACCCTACTTTCTATCACTTCCCTTGCTTCCCACAAGTGGATTGTGCCCTTCCAGGTCCTGATTCCCATCTGTGTGGGCTTGTGTAGATTCTAGGACCCTGCGTGCCTCCCACGAGTAAAATTAATTAATTGCAGAAATTTTGTATGAGGCAAACTGATTGTTGGGGAGATCACAGAATTTCATCTTGTCTAATTATGCTCTAGGCTCTCCCCACCTTCCCTGGTGCACTTTTCATCAGCACCAAGAGAACAGCATGGCTCTGGGCATTTCCCCAGGCATTTCACACAACCTTAGAGAAACCTTCTACTGATGTCTTTTCTTCCTCTAACTTATATCTTTACGAGTGTCCATGATTTTGATATAATAGTACCCCCCTTATCTGTAGTTTTGCTATCCATTGTTTCAGTTACCCATCATCAATTGTGGACCAAAAATATTAAATGGGAAATCAAGACAAAAAACAATTCATAAATTTTAAATCCTGTGCTGATCTGAGCAGTGTGATGAAATCTCTTGCTGACCCACGCTGTCCTGCCTGGTGTACATTTGTCCTGTGTACCCACATGTATGCTGCTGTTAGTCACTCAGCAGCCAGCTTGGTTATCAGGTTGACTGCCACTATATCACCGTGCTTGTGCTCAGTCACCCTTATTTTACTTAAAACAGGCCCCAAAGCACAAGAGTGGCGATGCCGGCAATTTGGATATGCCAAAGAGAAGCCATAAAGTGCTTCCTTTAAGTGAAAAGGTGAAAGTTCTTGATGCAATAAGAAAAATTTAAAAATTATATGCCGATATTGCTAAGAACTAATCTTCTATCCATGAAATTGCCTAATTTATAAATTAAAGTTTATATAGGTATGTATGTATATGAAAAAACATAGTCTATACAAGATTTGGTCTACCCCTGGTTTTGGGTATCCCTGGGGGTCTTGGAGCATATCCCCCATGGAAAAGGAGGGGACTGCTGCAGTTATTTATTTGTGCACATTGATGTTATTTGAGGACGTACTTGATCATCGCTCTTTAGTATATTCTATAAAGAAAAACCCTCTACTGGCACACAAAAGAAAGTGATAAGTAAAAGAGACCTTGAGTCTCAGTAGAGACCTTGAATTCTCAAGGAGTTTTTATGTTGATTAATTCATGTAGTATTTGCAAACACTCTGGTAAGAAAGCAAATGCTACTAAAGCAACTGAAATGATGAAATTGTGAAAAGAACTGGATTTTTAAGCAGATGAGTAAGAACCATGCGTTCTGTCTTTTAACCATCATCGGTTAGTTACCTGCCTCGCAGTTCAGCCTGGTTCCAGCCCAGCAAGTGTCCTCCTCCATTTGTTTGTCGACTCTGATTCTCGTCCCTTGTTCTTGCCTTGGCCTTCTGCTTTAACTTCCTCAGCCAGTTACTTCACTTCTTGTTTCTTCATCTACTCTACTCAGGAAAGTCTTTGTCCACTAAACTGAATTGAATCTATTCATTTCAGTGACAGAATCATTTATTTTTAAAAAGTTAAGCTGACAAAAATAAAACATACAATTATGCTTCTTGAGGAAAATTTTAGAGAAGTTGGAAATGAAATAAAATGGTATTTGTTTTACAAACTGTCCTTCACTTATCCTGACGTTATCATAACAACTGGTTGAAATCTCCCTAGGACATCTGGTCCACTCTTTACAGTAAAGTTGTTTCTGTAGGTCATGTATCAGAGAATTACCTATATTAGCAGTTACTAAGCTCTGAGTGCTCACCCTTTAGGTCTCAACTCAAATATCACTTTCCCATAAAACTCCCCTGGACTCCCTGGACTGGATTAGGTATCCTGGCAATGTATATATGCATAGCACTGCAAACGTCCCTTAATCCATATCCTGGAGCTTAATGGCCTATTTCTTTCTTCCTCAATAAACCAGCTTCCATGAGGGTGGAGGATGCCTCAGTCACTTGCCTCATCCTCAGCCTGCCATGATCCATTCAACAATTTGATAAATGTGAATAAATACATGGCAACACACTTGCCACTGGGGATGCCAAGCTCTAGAAGCCATCTGAGGGTGTGCATTGTCTAGTTGGGCACAGAGGAGAAAGAACTATAAACAGAAGCTTTATAAAATTAAAAAAAATCAAATGTAGAATACACTGTAAAAAGCCCTAAATTTTCAGTGAAGTCTACAAGGACTTTGAGTGTGAAGAGTGTAGCTGGGGATGGCCAAGCAGGTTGTGTAAAACAAAGGTGATGGACAGCCAGAGGAATGAAGCAGCTTCACAACCTAAGTGCAGAGTGAGTCTTCTTGGCAGGAGAGATGGTGTGAGCCAGTTACAGAGGCTCATGCATAACTAATTCTAGGGACACATCTTTACTTTTCAATTGTATTCCATAGGGTACCAAGGGCAATTGGAAAATTTTTTCTCTCTCTAATTTTTTTTCTAGATGTACGAAGCAGGTAGGACTGAGAGCTTATGCACTTTTTAAAC
This sequence comes from Anoura caudifer, assembly GCA_004027475.1. Lineage (NCBI taxonomy): Eukaryota > Metazoa > Chordata > Mammalia > Chiroptera > Phyllostomidae > Anoura > Anoura caudifer. The sequence continues at coordinate 42,115 of PVKU01010812.1, read as the reverse complement.
AAAGAAACAACAAACTTGTAAAGTGGCAAAACAGGCTAGGGTGGTAAACTCTGGGGTAGTGACTAGGAAATATATGGGAGAACCTAGTGGAAGGCAAGAGTTATTTTAGTAGGTTTGTTTGCACAGGTCCATTTTGATGTTGACACCCAGTCTCTAGTGAGAAGAATTTTCTGTTGCAGGGAGGGCACTTTTCTCATGGGAAATCTTTCTCTTTTCTTCAAGCAACTATTTAATGACAGATTAGAACAGTGATTTTCAACCAGTGTGCCATAAGAATTTTAAAAGATGTAATACCTCACTATTTACTCAAGGACACTGACCTTTTCCCCCTTCAATTGTCAAATAAAAAAATGAGAACAGCCAACACAACAATAGCTGTCCAGTGTGAATGCCCTGTCTTGAACCACAAATATATAGGTCTTATAATAAATCTTATTGGTCACCAATCTTATTGGTCACATTGCATAATAAGGTTGTGTCTGATTGGTTAATTCTTTGTACCAGAAATCCTTATATATAATTATAGGCACTTGGTTTTTAAAAAATTCACTTTGGAGAAAAAGGGTAGATAATTACTACTACTACTACTACTACTAATAAGTTAACCAAAATTACTGTATACCTAATATTTTTGTCAGTCAAGCAAAAAATAATATGTTTGTTGGTGTTGACAAAAATAATGTTTTTTGGTGTGCTGCAGAATTTTAGTAATTGGTTTATGTGTGCCACGAGACAAAAAAAGGTTAAAAATCACTGGATTAAAAGAATATTTTATAAGATAAAATGAACTTTCATTTGCCATATTTAATGATGTCATATTTTCTCATAAGAAAATAATTATATTCTTCCTGTTGGCAGGTCACAACGGAGTATTTTCTTTTCAATTCATTTACATTCAACATTATTTTGTATTAGTTTCAGATGTACAGTATAGCAGTTAGACAATCATATACTTTCCAAAGTGTCCCCCTGCTATTTCCAATACTCAGCACCATACATGGTTATTGCAATATTATTGACTCTGCATTTTACATCCCAATGACTATTTCATGACTGCCAATTTGTACTTCTTCTTTCACCTTTTTCATCTTTCTCAGGAAATTTTATGATCTGCTTTTAGGTAGAAAAGAGGGCAGAGAGCCTTTCCTGAGTCTGCCATTTCTCAAGTGCTTTCCCTTCCAAATAATCAATGCCAAAGCATCATATTGTGGGGTGGCACATTTGGAGTCCCTTCAGGGGAAAGGAAGGGCCAGGATCGTGGCCAATAAGACCTGATGCCTGACTACACAGAGCAGGTGGAGAAGGGGGGAGTGCCTTAGAGGGGTCCCCTTTGAAGAGATGTGAAAAGTAGGGTGTGTGTGTGTGTGTGTAATGGGGGGTGGGGGAGGGGAGTATATGCTGAGAGCAGGTGCCTGAGCTGGATACGTTGAGTTGAAGTGACAGCAGCACAGACTAGCAGGGAGAAATATCTCACATATGGTGTGATCTTGAGGCCCAGTTTGTGCTGAGTTACTGAGGCCAACTGCATACAGATGTTTTGCTAGACCGAAACACTCACAGACGAGAGTTTTCAGTTAGAGAAGAAAAATATTGATGTATGGCCTTTGCTAATAAATTGAAAAGACAACAAATAAATAATTCAATTCTCTCACAGATTCTCCCAAAGTGATACCGATCTTTCTGGCTCAAAGTTATCACACCCCATCAGTGATTTCTAACAGTCTAAAAAAATCTAATATGAGTATATAGATCAATATTTTGACCTTATTATTTACCACCACCTTCAGATATTAACAGAAAAATTCAACAAATAAACACAATCGATGTTTAAGAGAGGCAGGGCACCAAGGCCAGAGTAACAACACGGTAAGCACACAGGTTTCATACTATCATTTACTATAAAAGAAGGGTTTTTGTAAGATGTGAACTTTTGCAGCATGATCTACCCCATACAAAAGAAAAATTATTTTTGGCTTTTAGAACTGAAGATCAAAGTGTGCAGAAATCGGGCCAAATACCGCAAAGTGTCAGCACTGTGAAAACAGTTCTGTAGTTTTTTCCAGCAGCGTTGCCTTCCAATAATTTGGGATGCACAATGTTGTAGCAGTTGGGTAAGTTTTTACTTGGATGTGTTGTGGATTCTTCAAAAAATTAACAGATAGTCAGCAACTACAGAGCCAGCTATTAAATTGCTGCAATTTCTATTGCTGAAATGTTGACCCTTCTGTGAATGTGCCAGAAGCAATGATGAGACTGCAGGTTGAAACCGATCTGCCAAGTCCCACCTCATTAGGCTCCCATCTGATTTTAGCATATTGGCCCCAAACTCTGCAGTCCGCCTCTGTCCAACACAGGAAGCCCTTCTGACATTTGGCGATAGGCTGTCGGAGCCATATTGAGAAAGCCAGGAGTCTGACCAGATGGTAGCTCTCCCTTGGACTTCTTCAGAGATTTATTTTCTCTATGAAGCAGACAGAATTGGGCAAGTCCTCCAAGCACATGGCCTTTTTTGTACTTTCATTATACAAGGAAGCCTGGGCTAGTCTTTTGGCAGCTGAACATTTGGCAGGCTGGCAATCTTGGCAAAGCTGTGCAGTTCACAGACTCGGGGGCCCTTCAGACTACAAAGCAATCCTCGCACTTTGTAGAGTTCCTAGATGAGGGGGAAAAACGAAATGCTCCATCCCAAGCATCTAAAGACATTGTAGAAATATGACCAGCTCTGCCAAGAGAGAGTGAGACAGAATGTATTTAATGAATCTTTCCAATAGAAACTTTATTTTGAAAGTTTTAAAGTGCATTAATGACTATTGGGTGTTAATGGAACACCATTGGTGTATTGATTTCCACACATTTCCCCAAATCAGCCTAGACTCCATGCTTTTTTTTTTCATAGTGAGAACAGGAACCTTTCTTGTCATTTTATAATTATTATTATTTCCATATTTTCTTGTAAGAAAAAGATAACAAGGACACTAAAGGGTTATATGCTTTAACTCCCCAATCTTTAACTGACTTTTTTTAAAAAGCAGCTTTATTGATTGAGATAGAACTCATATAATACACAACTCACGCATTTAAAGTGTACAATTGTGGTTTTTATTATATTAAGTTATTAATTTCTTTAATTTTTTAAAAATATTTTATTTATGTATTTTTATAGGTAGAGGAAGAAAAAGAGAGAGAAACATCGATGTGAGAGAGAAACATCAATCGGTTGCCCCTTTTACGTGCCCAGACTGGGGATTGAACACACAATCCAGGCATGCCCCCTGATCGGGAATCAAACTGGTGAACTCTTGGTTGTCAGGACGACATCCAACCAACTGAGCCACACTGGTCAGGACAAATGACCTTTAAATTATGGTAAGATATATAAAACATATTAACCATTTTGACTATTTTAAAATTTACAGTTCAGTAGCATTAATTACATTCATAATTTGTGCAACTATGACCACTGTTTTCAAAATGTTTCATCACCCTAAATGGAAACTCCCTAACTCCTAGCAAAAACTCCTCATTCTCTCCTCTTACAAGCCCCTGATAACCTCTAACCTATTTTCTATATCTATGAATTCACTTATTGTAGATATTTCCTATAAGTGGAATCATATATTTATCCATTCATGGGTGGCTTATTTCACTTTGCATAATGTTTTCCAGGTCCATGCATGTTGTAGAAATATGTTAGGACTTCACTATTTTTTATGGCTGAATAATATTCTATTGTATATATGCATCACTTTTGTTTACCCATTAATCTGGTGATGGACACTTAGGTTTCTCCTACCTTTTGGCTGTTTTGTTCAATTGACCTTTGTCAGTAGAATTGCCTTTCAAAGGGGAGAATGTGGGCCCAGGTGCACATGGCATGCAGCAGCACATGTGTTATGAATACTGTACAATTGTAAGTGCTCTAAGGAAAGGCATCCCAAGATAGGCCTCCCCATGCCCAGCAGCAATAAAGATCCATTAAAATGAATTGGATATATACATACATCTTTATATCATATAAATATATCATTTATATATATAATAAAGAGCAAGATCATGGAACACTTGATCAAACATCATTTGATTGGAGAAAATATTGTGGTTCCCCTAAGCATAAATCATGCCTGACTAATCAAATAAATTTCTGTGAGGTGGTACATATTTATGTAGGAAAACAAGCACTGAGAATATGGCTTATTTAAACTTTTGAAATGTCTTGGAGAAAGTTTTACAGCAAGGCTGTATGTTTTCATTAAATCACCGTGGAACTGGAAATAGGTGCAAACTGTTTTACCAATGCAAAAAATTGACATTTAATTCAATGAATATTCATTACATGCTTAGTTAGAAACTATGGGAAATACAAAATAAGGAATACTCTTCCAAATCCACAACTCAATGAGAAAGGAAGTATAAAAAATAATGTAAAATGTGTAAGGCATATAGGATCACATTTTTGGAAAAAAGTAAACAATGGAATTCCTTAGAGAAGCAGATCTAAGATCAGTTTTATTTTAATATATATTTTAAGTGTTGGAGAATATATAAGAGGAAATCCTTGATTTACACACACCAAAAAATTCTTCTAGGAAGGAGCACCATAGAACAGTTGTTACTTTGCAATTGAACAACACTACAAAAGTGACTACTACTTCTCCAGTGAGCATTTAAAAAGCTAATGTATTAATAATATAACACAAATATATTCAAAGGAATGGATTTTATTTTATCAATTATGCTCCATTAAATATGACCCAGGATAAGTGATTAAATATGATTTTTCTATGACTAAGATTATCATGTTGAACACATATGATTAAGAAAAAAAGACAATGGTGTAAGACAACAATAGGATGACTATTTGGAAATAAGCCAGAAAATATCTCCTAACCTGGTCATAATCTTGGAGCAATCATACCTACTCCTGGAATTAGATATTTAAAATATGGAATTTATAGAATCCTGCAGGCTCAGAAGTTCCATTTTATTGAAAATATCAACTTTGTAATAAAAATCTTACTATTAAAAACATCAGAAATTTTTAAAAAATCCTTAGATTTACATTTTATGCAAGATGTGAAGAATCCTGTGGTATGAACTGCTAAAACATTTTTGGTAAAATATGGTTTTTAATTGTTGTTCAAATACAGTTGTCTCCATTTTCATCCCATTATGCCCTCCCGCGCCACCCACCCCCACCTCCCACCCTTGAACCTACCCCTTTGGCTTTGTCCACATGTCCTTCACATGTGTTCCTTGGTGGCCCTTCCCCTACTATCCCCTACTCTATTCTCCCTCCCCCCCTTCTGGTTACTGCCAGTTTGTTCTTTATTTCAATGTCTCCATTTGTATTTTGCTTGCTTGTTTCTTTTGTTTCATGCAAAAAATCAGAACATCACATTAACAAATGATCAGAAACCATTGTTTAGCCTATAGCAAATTGTATTTTCAGTGTCAACAACTTACAACTTATTACCAGGTGGCAAACTCTGAGATATCTAATCATAGAAATAGTAGTATAAAATAATGGGAAAACATCATTAAACTAAATGAGAATTTTAAATGCATCAGAATATTCAAAAATGTCCAACTTTTAAAGTTACTATATGTATTAAACATTGATCTAAATTAACCATGGAGCTTATAACACACCAAACTCTTCCTCTTTTTTTGCTCACTAACAAAAATCCAATAGATCTATTTGTGATGAATAAAATATAATTAACCTGGAAAAGTCCAGAGAAGACAAGTAAAACAATGAAAGCTGTGGAGGGCATGTCTTTAAAGACAAATGAAAAAATTTAGAACCATAGTTGGAAAGGTAAAGACTGAGGGAGGCTATTTTGTATGTTAAAAACTGTAAAAAGGTAAAGATAAGGGAGAGCCACAGCTAGTTCATCAGATCCTGAAATATGAGAGCAAGAGGCAAATTTTTCAATTTTCAGTGAGTAAAGCTGAAAATCAATATTAGGGATATATCTTTTCTTAAGGCAATGTGAACTAGTGTTCTAGTCTCAACACAAAGAAGAAAATAAACAATTTAAATAAACTAAAAAACTAGTTATTAAAAATAGTTATTATTAACTAGTTCATAATATAAGAGGACTGTTAGTAGATGGTGGGATTTTCCTTACATTTAGAGGGGATGTCCATATAGTAAACACAAGTATCTTCCAGAAACACATTTCCTGGCTGAACATGCACAAGCCCACTCCATTCCTCTCATCCTTATGCTCTTACACTGAAACCAAGCTCCAGAGGTGAGACCTGAGTGCAGCCTAATGAGAAATGAAACAGAATGTATATTCTTAAAAGGTAGGGACTTCTTCCTCCCTGAGAGAGCCTAGTACCATGCCTGACAATAGATTTTGAGTGACAGAAAGCTATCAAACTACTTTCTCTTTAATCATTTACTCTAAGAGAACAGAAAAAGAAAACTAGGCATTTTGGGGAAACAATGGGGAGAAGATTCTCAAGCGATCCATATTCTGAAAAAAAATATATATGTGACATTGTCATACTCTTAAAGTGGCTAGAAAAGAAAGTAGGCTTTTCAAGTTCCTTTTTGTTAGGAAAATACTATGAAAATCTTATAACTTATATTTATTATTAAAGTATCATTATCATAATATTTATATAATTCTTTCATAATTTTCCCTGCATGTGAAATGAGTTGAATGGTAGATTTCACCATTTCTATGTTCTTCTTTTTTCAAAATTAAAGCTGAATCCAAGCTGAAGGAATGTGATTTCAGTAAAAATAGGCTAATTTGTAGTGATTGTTGTCTTTGGCAAAAACATATCAGTTCATACGTAGTTTGGATCAGGAGTTGCCTGATTTCATGAAAGTTCCACTAACTGCATCTAAGACAAGGAAAATATCCAGGATTTTATCAGGATAATAAACAAATTAAATCAGTAAAATGAAGATAGTTCTTTACTTTATCAGGAAGTCATCTTTAATCTTAAAATGTTCCAGCTGGAGTTACAAGAATAAACAGACGACTCCAGCAATTTAGTGAAAAAATAATGGTTGACTTAATTCATTTCAGAAGAGACTGCCCTTTATCTCCTCAGGAACAGATGCACTAGGTGCTTCTAATTATGTAACTGGGATCAGAACTCATTCTTTACACCAGTGAAAAGAATTTAAAAGTAAAATCAATGTCTCTGTTCTCTAACTGCTGCTTTCAACTTCTGCTGGAAATAAAGCTTCAGTGAAAAATGCTGAATAGGCTTCAGTTGAAGTGCTTTATCAGACAGCACCACCGCAGGATCCATTGTTCAATAGCTTAGCAGCGGATCACACAACGGCACTGTGTGCTCACAGGCCAAATACCCAAGGGCTAGGACACCTACAACATGGGAAAACATACCTGCCACATACAGTAACTGATATTTGAATACTATGTCATCTGCGAAGTTCTGTGAGGAAGCTATCGACCTAGTGTAGGATGTAAAAGTAGCATTTTACAACCAAACCACCAGAATGTTCTTTAAGTGAGCCAAATGTCTAGTGTTGAGCACCTCTGTGTGACTTGTCAAAATCTTTTGAATCTGGCTGGCTTTGGGTAGAGTAAGGCACATCTTAAATTGCACTTGCTTCTGAGAATACTTCCTACATAAGATCAAACTTTCCTATTTTCTTCTGCATATTAGTTCAAATAAACTGGTTTGATTTTATTAGCAAGTAGTGGCTTTCATTATTTTTTAAATGCTTATTTTTAACCCTACGCAAAATCCACAATTTTTTTGCCTGATTTTCTCATCTTTTGAGTCAGAAAGTGGATTAAGCCAGTGCTTCTGAAAGTTTGTGTGCATACAAACAACTTGAGGATGTTGGCAAAAAGTAAATTCTGATTCAGTAGGTCTGCTATGAGCCTCAAGCTCCTAAATTTCTGACTATCTCCCAGTATATGCTAGGAGGATATGCTGAGATATGCTGAGGACCACACTTGGCATAACAGAGTTAAGCAACTATTATTTAACCCATCAGTCATAACACTTGGGTCTGTTCTAAAGGTATGTTGAGAGTGCCATTGAAATTCCACATTTTTAGGTTTTGAAAATTTTCATATTTCCACTCAGAAACTGCTTCTCACTCTGCCTGGATCATTTAGCATGCTGTCCTTAAGTTGAATTCACAAAATCAGACCACACCTTTGGGGACCATATATAAGTGAAATAAGATCACTCAAATACATAGAAATATCTTTTAGTAAACAGAAATCATTTATTTTGTTTCAATAAGCTTTGCATATAAAGAGTAAAAGTTGTTTTCTGCTTTCAAGGACTTCTTATCAAAAGGAATGACAGTGATTATATTTCTAAAAGGTCAAGAGATTTGCCTTGGGTTTCTGCAGTTGAAGAGTTTCATTGCTGTTTCTGTGGAGAGTGGAGCTGCTTGGGCTTTAAAATGAAATATTCACTGTTGCAAAGATTTATCTCAAGCATTGTAGTTTTTCACAGGTAAGGTTCTAGCTGGAAAAATCTCTGAAATGCTGATTAGCTGGTTAGGGACATTGCCACAGTCTACAGAGGATTCAGACAAACCTGTAAGATACAAAAATAATGATACATTATACATAAGAGAAGGTATTAACAGAGTAAATTGAAAATATAAGTAATTTAATAAATTAAACAAGATGCTATACTAAATTAGAGATTTCTCAAAATATATGTATTGGTTGACATTCTAGTCAAATAATCAATTTTAAGTGGCAAACATACTGGAAACAAGGAATACGTAAGGGAAGATTGAAGAAACGGAAGTGAGTATCATCAGGCATAGCATGAAAAGATTCAAGTGGACTGAATGTGGAAACCTCATATCTGTCCTCACAGTCAAATCTAAAAATCTCATGGATATGACTTCTTTTGTATTAAAATTCCAAAGTCTATACTGAGTGACGAGACCACACAAAGATAGAAAATAATAGATAGGCAAAGCTAAAATAGTAGAGACAGTTAAATACGTATTATACTGATTTCACAGTTTCCAAAATTGGAAACAGATATACGATTTACAGCTATTTAACTATATGATTTTATTTAGGACAAAGTGTTTCTATAAGCAGACAAACATTAATTTGTACATTAATTTGCAATTTGGTTTTATAGTATAGTCATTTTTGTTTTGTTGAATTGGCTCATTAATTTGGAAGGCAAATAACATTATGTATTTGTTCTGTTCATACTGAACAATTTTAGTGAATGGATTCAATGAGAGATAATGACAGAAATTTTAACATAATGGGAAAATATACTGACAGTCTCTCCAATACTTAAGAGCGATATTTTAAAGTTAAAATAATCCCTGTGGCTAGAAATATTGGTATCTGAACATAATGATGCTATTACTAGTATAACAGGTAAATGAATGAAAAGAGAAAAATTATAATTTGGACAACGATAGAAAGAAAGAATTAAAGATGTTAACAGACATGATAGAGATAATCATAAAGTACTAACTTGTTACCACACTCACACGATAGCTAATGACTCACATCCGCAGGAAATCCTTATTTCTAATTAGTTTTGACAAATGAGTTTAGAAAGGATGTACCCTTAACACAATGAATCATCCACTGTAAAAAGTGAAATGGTAATCATATTAGATACCAGGATACCGACATATTGTGCTTTATTCTTTAACATGTGTTTTTTTCCCCAAATTTTCACAGAACATATTTTTGGTTGTTTTGGCCTTGGCTGGTGGTTTAACATAGCAGAGGATTTTCTTTGTTATGCCAAGATTCCATTTAGTGGAAATTTAGGATTACTCTCATTGCTGTGGTTCTTGGGAGGAAAAGGGTTTGTTTAACTAATAATGATTTTACTAAGGTTAAAAACAGTTTTCAAAGCTCTACTATGAAATTCAATGGCACACTAGAAATATTGGCAGAGATCTCTGATTTAAATTATCTCATTGGAAGAAGTTTTAAATCTCTTCAACCAGGTGGTTTTAGCAGCTATCACTGCTCTCTCCATGGCCAGTGACCATGGTAAGCACATGTAACCTGATTCAGGTTTGTTTCAGGTAACTGAATAATGACTCCTGACTCTTCTCTGGTCCCCTTTCGAGGCTCCCATCAGCTTTAAAGAAAACATCCTAAAATGACTGCACTGTGCCACAATTTCTCTATTCAAATCTCAATTTAGTAAAAGCATCTTCTTTTCATTCCATTCACTTTTCTTACAACTTTTATCCCTCCACTGGCCCCTTCTGTACCTCAAATATTATTCTGGCTTTGCTTCTCTTCAGTATCATAAAATATAAAATTTAACAGATGGCTTTCCCAAAATTTCATCTACATTGAGAGTGGGTGAAGCGAGATAGGCACATACACACAAAGACAGGCATGTGACTCTTCAGGAACATGCCTTTGTTCCTGTTCTCATTTAGGCTTTCAGTTTTTAGCTGCTAATTAGCAAGAGGTAAATGAATTTCCGTTTGAAGTCACTCTTCACATCATTTAATTTAAAAAAGGTATATCGGTTACTAAGTTCCAGGCACTGTGTTAGGAGTTGAAAGTATAGAGATTATAACAACAAAATTCTTCACCTTCAAGAGACTGACAGAATAATAGATAAAACCAAAATTTTACCAAATACCTGATTTATTTAAAATAAGAAAGTGTACTTAAATTAGAAAGGAATATAGAACTCTTCATTTATGCAATTTTTCATTCATACATGAGGTGTTTATTTATTCATTCACTCATTGATTAATTCATTCATGTGTAGTGAACAGGAAAGATAAGGTTTCTGCCATTGGGAGTTGAGAGCTGAGCAAAGACTGCCCATGTAATGCCACATCCCTGAGCATGTGTGCACACATGTGCACAGAGGGTGCACAGGTGCTGACTCAATAAGAGTTTTATTTTTAAAGGACATACTAGATTTTGCCATCACACACACACACACACACACACACAAACACGGCAAGGTTTGTGAAAACTGCTTGGTGTTTTGTTGTTGAATGTGCCCTCAAAGTCAGGCTCAACATAAGCCCTATATTTTCAATTTAAAATATTTTCCTAGTACTATTTTACTGACAAGCACTATACCTGCATCTGATAACCAGGTAAGCAGGAAACTCTCTGAAAAAAGTGTTCTGCAGTGCCAACTATGCCTGGAAGAACCCCAAACCTTTACATTTAGCTATGTTTAGGAGGCTTATGATGAAGTTCAATAAAGTAACATAGGCACAACACAGGCAAAGAGGAATCTTTGTGTGTGACAGTTTTCAACAGAAATGGCTTGATAAGATAACATTATAAAGGAAATTTGTCAGTATTTTTTTTCTTACATTGATAAGCAGCTACTTTTTGATTCCTGTCAAGTATACAAACTCTTTAGCTGTTTCAATAAATGAATCATTGATCCAGAGTGAAGGGTGAGCCTAAAGAGTTCATGGTCTGCTTGAACAAGGTAAAAAGGAGCTTACAAAACTCATCTGTAGAACTATGAAAAGCTCAGCCTCTTCAAAATAGTTCTAAATATCTTAGAAAACCCAGTGTGCTAATTTCCTATTTCAATGGAGAAACAAAAATAAGAGAATAAAGTTGGGGACTTAGGACTGCAAGAGTAAAAAAAAGAAGAAACTTAAATCACAATGACTACAAAGTAAAAAGTAGTACCCAGTCAAAATTCTATAAAGTTATCTGTGGACAGCAACAAAGTCTATAGTCTATATGGAAATCAAAATACTTAGAATAGTCAACACAATACTTATTAAAAAGAACAAAATCAGAGGATTGACACTACCCATTGTAAGATTTACTATGGAAGCTAGACTAATCAAGACAGTGTGTTATAGGCAAAAAATAGACAAATAGATCAACAAAACACAGGCCAGAAATAAATTCACACAAACAGAGTCAACTGAACTTTGACAAAGGAACAAAGGCAATTCAATGGAGAAAGGATACTCTTTTCAACAAATGGCACTGGAACTACTGGACATCTACAGACATTATAGCCTTCATAAAAATTAACTCACAATGGATTATACGCATAAATGTAAAATGCAAAACTATAAAACTCCTGGAATAAAATAAATGAAAAAATGTAGGTGCCTAGGGTTTATTGATGACTTTAAAAAAACACTAAAAATAAGATCTGTGAAAGAAAAAACTGAGAAGTAGGACTTCATTAGCATTAAACACTTCTGCACTGTAAAAGACCCTGCTAAAAGAATGAGAAGACATCTTCCAGCCAAAATGGAGTCATAGGTAGATGCACTGTGCCACCTCACACAACCAAAGGAAGGACACAACAAATTTAAAAACAAAAAATAAGCAGAACTGCCAGAAAAATCAAACTGTATGGAAGTCCGACAACCAAGGAGTTAAAGAAGAAACATTCATCCAGACTGGTAGGAGGGGAGGAGACAGGCAGTGGAGGAGGAGAGGACTCATAATAAGACAGCGGTTGGAGGACCAGGGCAGGCAATGCAATGCTAGTGAAGTGGGCAGTCCCACACTTGCATGCAGATAAACTGGGAGGAACAACTGATTAGCAAGACAGACCGCACAACCCAGGGTTCTAGTGCGGGGAAATAAGGCCTCAAAGCCTCTGACCGACAAAACCTATGGGGGTTGCAGCAGTGGGAGAAACTCCCAGCCTCACAGGACAGTTCATTGGAGAGATCCACAGGGTCCTAAAACATACACAAACCTACCCACCAGGAATAGGGACCTGAAGGGCCCAACTTGGGAAGCGGGGGAAGTGACTTAAAGCTGGTGAGAGCCAAGCAAGTGCCATTGTTCCCTTTCAGACCCCTCCCACACACACAGTGCTGCAACACGGGGACAAGGGTTGCCCCACCCTGGTGAACACCTATGGCTCCGCCCCTTACTATGTAACAGGCACACTGAGACAAAAAAATATGGACAAAAGAAAAGAACAGATTAAAGCTTAGTTGTATTAAAAAATACAACCAAGTGACAAGAAGATAGCCAACCTATCAGATGTACAGTTCATTATACTGGTAATCAGGATGCTCACAGAATTGGTTGAGTATGGTTGCAAAATTGAGGAAAAAGTGCTATGCAAAGTGAAACAAAGAAAAATGTACAGGGAACCAACAGTGAAGGGAAGGAAACTGGGACTCGAATCAATGGTTTGGAGCAGAAGAAAGAAACAAACATTCAACCAGAACAGAAAGAAGAAATAATTTAAAAAATGAGAGGCTTAGGAACCTCCAGGACAACTTTAAGCATTCCAAAATCTGAATCCTAGGGGTGCCAGAAGGAGAAGAGGAAGAGCAAGAAATTGAAAACTTATTTGAATGAATAATGAAGGAGAACTTCCCCAAGCTGGCAAAGGAAATAGACTTCCAGGAAGTCCAGGAAGCTCAGAGAGTTGCAAAGAATTTGGACCCAAGGAAGTACACATACACACCAAGGCACATTGTAATTAAGTTACCCAAGATTAAAGATTTGGATTTCTTAAAAGCAGCAAGAGATAAGGAGACAGTTACCTACAAAGGAGTTCCCCTAAGACTATCAGCTGATTTCTCAAAAGAGACCTTGCAGGCAAGAAGGAGCTGGAAAGAAATATTCATAGTCATGTAAGGCAAGGACCTACATATCCAAGATTACTCTATCCAGCAAAGCTATCATTTAGAATGGAAAGGCAGAAAAAGCGCCTCCCAGGTAAGGTCAAGTTAAAGGAGTTCATCATCACCAAGCTCTTAATATATGAAATATTAAAGTGACTTATCTAAGAAAAAGAAGAAGATCAAAAATAGGAACAGCATAATAACAAACTCACAACTATCAACAACAGAACCAAAAAAAAAACAAAAACTAAAACTAAGCAAACCTTAGAACTGGAACAGAACCACAAAAATGGAGATCACATGAGGGATTATCAGTGAAGAGGTGAAGGAGGGAGAATGAGGGAAAAGGTAAAGGGAATAAGGAGCATAAATGGTAGATGCAAAATACATGGCGGGGGGGGGGAGGTTAAGAATAGTATAGGAAATGGAGAAGCCAAGGAACTTTGCAAAACAAATGTCTGATAAAAGAGTTCTATCCAAAATCTACAAGGAACTCTTTAAAGTCAACAATAACAACAACAACACACACACACACACACACACACAAACTTAATTTAAAATGGACTAAAAATCTGAACAGATATCTGAAAAAGAGGGCAAATATGCATATGAAAATATGCTCAGCATCATATTTTATTAAGGAATTGTGAATTAAAACAACATTGACATACCAACTCACACTTGTTAAAATGGTCAAAATTCAGAACACTGGCAATGCCAAATACTGGTGAGAACAGTAAGCTACAGGAATTCTCACTGATGGAGGGAGTGCAAAATAGTACAGCCACTTTGGAAGACAATTTAACAGGACAGAGGTGCTTTATTGAGAACCCTCTGTAATTTATACTCCATTTTCTATAAACCCAACACTGCTCTAATAAAATGCAGTCTATTCATTTTTTAAAAGAGAAGAACAAAATTATTCCTGAAACAAAAATCATGTGAAAATACAAAAAAAATGAAGAAAAGAAAAAAATAGAGTAAAATCCTACCCTTGAGAAGCAATCAATCACAGGACAAGAAACTAAAAGTGAAATAAAATTATCAATAGAATTTAAATTTTTTTTTAAATGTAGAAACAGAAACAGCAAACCCAAGATTCAATGTTCAGTGGGATTCAGTCCCATGTTATTTTTATAGGCAAATCCCCTCAGGACCTTAAAATTACATTGTCATTTTCTACATTCCAAAAATTCATTTTTCTATTTTGGCATATGCAATATATGTATTCACCTCTAATTGAAATTATAGTAACTAACAGTCCAGGACATGGGTCAACCTATTTTAATTAGTTTCTCAGGGAATCATCATTATGAGTTAACATTTTATGTGTTATGTGCTGCAAAAGTAAAAAAAAAAGAACAACGATAATTCCATGTTGTAAGGATTCCCAACATTCACAAAATTTGAAGGAATGTTATTTTTCTTGCTACGTGGTATATGTAGCAAGGGAGAAAAGGAAAGGGAGAAATGATATAGAATTGCATACGATGTTCTGAAGACTCAATAATAAACAGCTCTTTTTAGATACTGGCAAATGACTCAGTATTCAAGCAGCCAGCTCCTGTGAATGAGTGTAACATCACAGAGAAAAATTGGGTTGGCCCTGAGTGCCCAGAAGTACCATAGCTCCTGTTTTGTTTTTGGAGAGTTCCTTGGGCATTTGTTGCTATGATTAACAGTGGTATTAGTTTTTGGCAATTAAAAACTCTCTTTTTAAAGACCTAAGTTACTTGATTATTTATTATGAAGTCCTTCTGTCCATTAAGATGACTTTCTTTTTCAAGTTAAACAGTGGACAATGTAAACTGACTCTCAAGTAAAATTTTAGTATTAAAATTACCCTCCATCTTCGGGACCAGGAATACTTTGTGCTTCAAAAGATAGCAGTGGCAGCAAACTCAAGTATGTGATGTCAGCTTTTTTACTTCCTGGGTTTCGTACACCTGACTGAGAAGCTTTTTTTTTTCTACCATGATGAAAACAAATAAAATGTCACCAAGTTCCTGAGGCTATAGAACACAGACATTCTGTCATAGTTTCACCAAATAGTCAAGATCATTTGATGTGGATATCATCTGCTTATCACATGGCAGAAGGAGCAGAAACTCTGGCCTTTTTTTATAGGGGCAGTAATCCTGCTCACGAGTGGTTTACCATCAACATGTAATCATCTCCCCAAAGTCCCTACTTCCAAGTACTATCAAATTGAAGGTTAGATATTTAACATATGCGTTTGGGGGCAACTCAGACATTTAGCCCTTAGCATTATTTTTACCTGTTCTGTTTCTCTTTTAGTTTTTCAGAAAAAAAAAAAAAGTGTCTTCCTCAACTCAGTCCAGATCTGCAAAATACAAAGGAAAACACCAATGAGATGCCATATTTTACCTATACGATTGGCAAAAATTATATTCTGCCAGTACCATTGATGAGGATGTTGATGGGATTAAAAATTCACATGAAACTGTTGATCAAACTCCTTTGCTTTTTCCCAGAGCACATGGTTTTAGCTGGAAAGTGGTTGCCAAACAATTGCTGGCCTTTCTTGTAGCTGAGTGTGGCCTTGAAAGTAGTTCTCACCAGCTGAAATCAGAGTAGAAGTTCCAAGACAATATATATAAGAAGCAGGTGTGCCTCCTGCACACTCACGTTCCTCTTCCAATAGCTGGGTACAGGGGTAACAGAACTGCAGGGACCTAAGGTTTCTGATTCACTGCATGGGGAAGGGTGAACCACACACTGGGAATAATTGTAATGGACTGTTGGCCTTGGGTGTAACCAGCTTAGCTAATTTGACCAGATCTAGAAAGACTGAATGTAGACATACTGTATGATCCAGCAGTTTCACTTCTTGATATGTTTCCTTGAGAAATATTTGTACCAAGTCAAGAGGTTGCCCACTGCAGCTTTGTTTGTAGCAGCAAAATAATAGAATCACCAAATGTTAACCAATCATCGGATGAATGAGCAAAACACATTATTTTCACATGATGGAACAGCAGACACTGGGAGTTAAAAGAGGTGAACTATATGTTGTACTCTGAAAGAATTATGTACTATCAAGGCTAGAGCTCCAAATCTTAAGATTTTGTGAGGAAAAGTAGCAAGTTGCAAAAAAGAATACTTACAATTCCACTTATTAAAAACACACACAAAAGAAAATGTTTATAGCATACTAATTGCGAATGTAAAAATATAAAGGATAGATTACAACACTAGAAGCATTATCTCAAGAAAGAAAAGGAATAAAATGAGGCCAGGTTTGAGGTCAAAAAGAACTTTATTTGGCTATAATATGTTCTATCCAAAGAAAAATAATGTTAGTATATATTATTTGTATAGTGATCTTGAAATATGGGGAACAAAGATAGAAAGCAAATGTGACCAAATACTGGCAGGGTTAAATAATGGTGGTGGAAATAGTAATCTAGATTATGAAACTGAATACTACTGCCTCTCCTGAAGTAAGATATATTGTGTGTACAGCAAACTCTCTGAAGACACAGCCAACTATCTGCCTTGTTTTACATTATCTCACGTCCTAGAATCCACAGCTATGAAAGAGATTGGGCACTGGTGTGGTAGCTCACAGCCCCCTCTTGATTTATTTTAACAGCTTTAATGTAGAGGAAAAGTCAACTAGGACAAAGTGACCCAGAAGAGGGAGTGGGTACTGGGAAAGAGTTTTGTTTAGGTTACTTAGAAACCACAAAACTGTCGGGTTTCGGTTAGGTAGTCATAACTTCTGCTTTGGCTTCTGTACACCCAGCTCCCAATAAGGACACCTTGAGGCTAGAGTTATTTTTCGCATCAGCTTCTGTACCTCCTGCTTTTGCCAAGCCCTGCTCAGCCAAGGTTCAGGGCTCAGAATTTGGGGCCTGTACTCCTCTGGGCCCGTGCATGTTAATAAAGGGTTGTGCTCTGCCATCCAACTGCATGTTGAGTCGTTTCTTCCGTAACATTTTGGTTCCCTGACCGGGAAAGACTCACTCGAGCAGGCTGTTTGCCTCCAGTGAAGGCGGCCGGGACTGACGGGGCGAGCCAGCAGCCTGAGGGAAGCACGTGCCCCGGTGATTTCGGGTCCTGGAAAGCTGTGGCTCACCTCTGCCTGGGGTTCCAAGACGCCCTTCAACTCGGGCAGGTGGGGAAAGCAGACTGAGGCTTGTCTGGAAGGCGCCGAATCGGTAAGTGCCCTGGGGACCGGACCCGAGACTAGAAGGAGGGCTGATCACCCTTTTTAGACCCCAGTGGCCTCAGACATCCGGACCAGGTTTCTCTCTTGGGAGGGAACTCAGGCCCTAGTGGCATCAGATATCCGGACCAGATTTCTCTTTCTCAGGGAGGGAAAGGTAATAAACTCTGCGAAATTGTGTGTGTGAAAGAGAGTGAATGAGTTTGTGGCTCCACGGGTGTCAGCCTACGGAGCATGAGTGGGCCCTAACCTGTGATTCCTGGATCGATCAGATGGCATAACGGCTGGGTGGATAACCTGAATCATGACACAGGCAGCCTTAGCTAAGATCGATCTAAGTTCCTCGTGAGAGGACAGGCCAGTTGGGCGAGCGGAAGTCCCCAAACTCTTTGTTTGTATGTGTTGGAAGGGCGGGAGAGAATGGGTGGGGGACTGTCAACTGTTTTGGACTGCATGTTGCAAAATTTTGACCGATTCCGGGGTCAAACCCATCAATGGACCCCGGCCAGTTAGAAGTTTTCTGTTCCTCTGAATGGCCCACCTTCGGGGTAGGCTGGCCCCCTGAGGGAACCCTGAACTTGGGGATCATTAGAGCAGTTCACCTCATAGTTACAGGCAAGCCAGGACACCAAGATCAGTACATCTACATAGATAGGTGGCAGGAACTAGCACAGGATATGCCCGGGTTGCTCCAGCAGTGTGCAAGGACGGCTCCGAAGCAGTCCGGAGCGTCAGGCCAGAGGAGGTCAGGATCATGCTGTGGGCGCCGCAATCAGCCTCAAGCTCAGGTTCTCCTCGAAAAAGGCTTAAAACATCCCATCTATCAGGGTCACCCAGAGGATGATCCACCTCAGCCTTTTCAACCTCCTCCGTACTGTGGGCCGCCAACAGCTCCCCCGGGGCCGCCCCCAGAGACCCCTCCAAGCTCCCCAGAAACTGTGGAAGGCCAGGGGCCAGCAGGGGCCCCGACACCCCCTATTGCGACACGTTTAAGAGGACACCAGGCCCTCCAGATGCCTCTGAGGGAGCAGCAGGGGCCACCCCAGTTGAGGGAAGATGGTACCTACCAGCCAGGTCCCACTGTCCTTTACTATCAGCCGTTTACCATGACTGACCTCCTAAACTGGAAGCACCATACACCCTCTTATTCGGAGAAACCGCAGGCGTTACTAGATCTGATGGAATCAATAATGCAGACCCATAGGCCCACTTGGTATGACTGTAGGCAGCTCCTGTTAACCCTTTTCAACACAGAAGAGAGGTGGAAAATCTTGCAGGGGGCCCACCGCTACTTAGAGGCCCACGCCCCGCCTGGCACTTTAGATCCCTCTCAGTATGCTAGGCTGCCGCACCTGAGGAGCAGCCAAACTGGGATCATAACACAGATCAAGGAAGGGAGGCCCTAGGTCGGTATCGAGAAGCCATCCTGCAAGGGATCTGGGCTGGGGCCAGAAAACCCACCAACATGACCAAGGTCTCAAATATCATGCAAAAGGCAGAAGAGTGCCCCAGAGATTTTCTGGAGAGGCTGATGGAGACCTATAGGGTCTACACCCCTTTTGACCCGGAGAGTCCCGACAGCCAGAGAATGATTAACATGGCCTTTGTAACCCAGTCAGCCCCAGACATCCGGAAAAAACTGCAGAAATTAGAGGGGTTTGCTGGTATGAATATCAGCCAGCTCGTAAAAGTGGCAAATAAAGTATATAACAACAGGGAGGAGGCTTCCGAGACAGCCACCTTAGAAAAGCAAAGAAGAAAGGTGGCTCTGCTTGCTGCAGCTATAACCGCCCCTGATAAGAGCAAAGGTCCACAGAGAAGCCAAAAAGGACATTTCAAGGTAGAAAAGGATCAGTGCGCCTATTGCAGAGAGAGAGGGCACTGGAAGCATGGATGTCTGAACCGAAAGCAAAAAGAAAACTCAGCAGCCCCACCTGCACTGGGAATCCTCAGCCTGGCCGGGTTAGACACAGAATGAGGGGGACTGGGCTCTATGAAATTAGGCCCCCACGAGCCCATGGTCAAGGCTACAATAGGGGGCCAACCATTGACCTTTATGGTAGACACAGGAGCTGAACATTCAGTAGTCACCACACCTGTGGCCCCGCTTTCGGACCGGGAGGTCTCCATCATAGGGGCCACTGGACAGTTGGGAGGAGCCAGGAAATTTTGCCAGGCTCGGACATTTGAGCTGGGGGGCCATCAGGTTCGACATGAATTTCTTTACCTGCCAGAATGCCCTGTTCCCCTATTAGGGAGAGACTTGCTAGGCAAACTTTCAGCTCGGGTGGCCTTCCAGCCCTCGGGGCAGGCAACACTCGCAATAGGCAAGTCCAGCCTATTGGCCCTAGTCATGCCCCGAGAAGAAAAATACCGACTATATGAAGAAAGCCGAGGCCCGAGCTGTCAGGACCCTGTAATTGATGAGTTCCCTGACGTCTGGGCAGAAGGGAACCCACCAGGCCTTGCTACTGGCCATACTCCTGTAATCATAGACTTGAAGCCGGGAGCGCAGCCTTGCTGCCTCAGGCAGTATCACATCCCCAAAGAAGCCAGGATAGGAATAGCCGGTGTAGTAGACAAGTACCTGGCTGAAGGAATACTAGTTCCCTGTCAGTCACAATGGAACACACGCTCCTCCCTGTTAAGAAGCCAGACGGGTCAGGATATTGCCCAGTGCAGGATCTCTGAGCGGTCAATGAAGTTACTCTGACTCTGCATCCAACTGTACCCAACCCTTATACGTTACTGAGCCAGCTACCCCCAACTGCCTCGCATTTCATGTGCCTAGATTTAAAGGACGCTTTCTTTTGTATTCCCCTGGCTCCCGTCAGTCAGCCTATATTTGCTTTCGAGTGGGAAAGTCCCCACATGGGAACTAAGACTCAGCTCACTTGGACCCGATTGCCACAAGGATTTAAAAACTCCCCTACCATTTTCAGTGAAGCACTAGCTCGTGATTTAAGACCTTTTTCAGAGCACAATCCCAACCTTGTCTTGCTCCAATATGTAGACGATTTGCTACTGGCAGGGTCAGGAGACCATGAATGCCGAGAAGGGACACGAGCTTTGCTCCGGTTATTAGCTTCAGGGGGCTACCGTGTGTCAAAGAAAAAGGCCCAGATTTGCCAAAAGGAGGTTCGGTTCCTCGGTTTCTGAATAAGCCAGGGCCAGAGGACATTAGGAATTGAAAGGAGGGCAGTGATCAGTCAGCAGACCAAACCCACGAGCAGAAAACAGCTTCGGGAATTTTTAGGAACGGCTGGATTCTGTCGAATATGGATTCCGGGATACACTGAAATAGCTAAGCCACTATATCAGGCTCTAAGGGGGGCCGAAAGTGTTCCGTTCGATTGGGGCCCAGAACAGCAGAGTGCCTTTAAAAAATTAAAAGAACTTCTAGTTAGGGCACCAGCCCTCGGCCTGCCTAACCCAGATAAACTGTTCTCCCTGTTTGCCCACGAGTGAGAAAAGATAGCTTTGGGAGTCCTGACTCAGGAGGTCAGACCCTGGCAGTGCCCGGTGGCCTATCTCTCAAAACAGTCAGACAATGTAGCTACGGGATGGCCACCCTGTTTGAGAGCCATAGCAGCGGCCGTAACCCTCCTGAGAGAAGCAGACAAGCTCACCCTGGGACAAGAGATAAACCTGTACGTGCCGCATGCCGTTCATAGCCTCCTCGAGGGACAAGGGCATCAGTGGCTATCCAATCCCCAACTCACCCAGTATCAGGGGTTACTTCAGGAAAACCCCCAGGTGCACCTGAAAACTGTACGAAGAGTAAACCCGGCCTCTTTTCTTCCAGCTGAACTCGGGGAACCTGACCACAACTGTGAGGAGGTCACCGATCAGGTATATGCCAGCCGGCCAGACCTGCAGGATCAGCTCCTGACCCGAGCTGAGCTGAATTTATATACTGATGAGAGTAGCTTTATAAGTAAGAAGGGAGAATGGGTTGCAGGGTATGCAGTGACCACAAAGGATGAAATCCTCGAGGCAGAGCCTTTGCCTTCCGGGTGGTCAGCGCGGAGGGCAGAACTTTACGCCCTCATCCGAGCCCTGGAGTTAAGCAAGGATAAAGAAGTTAATATATATACAGACTCTAAATATGCATATGCCACCCTCCACATCCATGCGGCCATCTACAAGGAAAGAGGGCTTTTAACAGCTGAAGGAAAAGAAATAAAGAATAAGACAGAGATCCTCTGCCTCCTAGAAGCCGTCTGGTACCCGGCAAAAGTAGCGGTAATACATTGTCGGGGTCATACTAGGGGGAATAAAGAGGAAGCAATAGGAAACCGGCTGGCCGACCAAACAGCAAGGGCTGCTGCAAGAACAGAAAAAGCTCATCAAGTACTAGTGACCCCACTGGTTAGCTCCCCACTGAATGCACAGGAATACCGGCCAGAAGAAGAAGAGTAGGCCCAGCAGGCCCAGGCATCTAAAACACCAGAGGGATTATGGAAGCTCCTGGATGGACGGATCTATGTGCCACAAAGTCAGGCCGCACAGGTAGTCCAGAACTGTCATGCTCTGACTCACCTGGGAAAAACAGCCCTAGAGAGTCTGCTCCGGAGGTACCTCTATATGCCAAACCTGGCTGCACTATGTACCAGCACAGCCTCCAGATGTGTGACCTGTGCCAAAAACAACGCAGCAGGGAACAATCGTGTTCCACCTGGGATACAGTACTGTGGGACCCAGCCGCTAGAAGACCTGCAAGTAGACTTCACCGAGGTAAAGCCAAGCTGGGGATACAAGTACCTGCTCGTCCTCATATGCACCTTTTCAGGATGGGTCGAGGCTTTCCCTACAAGGAATGAAAAGGCTAGGGATGTTGCCAAGGTTTTACTGAGGGAAATAATTCTGCGGCACGGGTTACCTTTGAGTCTTGGGAGTGACAATAAACTGGCTTTCATCTCACAGGTTGTACAAGATCTGGCCAGATTACTTCATATAACATGGAAGTTGCACACTGCCTATCGGCCTCAGAGTTCAGGAAAAGTAGAAAGAATGAACAGGACTTTAAAGGAAACTTTAGCAAAACTCTGCCAAGAAACTGGCTTACCATGGACCGACCTACTACCCATAGCCTTACTCCAAGTCAGGAATACCCCAAATCAGTCAGGGTGTACCCCCTATGAACTAGTGTATGGAAGACCCACTCCTATAACAAGAATAACTGGGCCCACTAATCTCAAACTAGAGGGAGAAATAGGACAGAGAAGATACTTAGAACAGCGAGGGAAGGTATTAGATCAGTTAGGAGAAGCCTAACTTGGGTTTGAACCAAAACCCTGAGGGGGGCCAGCACACCCTCATCGTCCAGGGAAATATGTTTGGGTAAAAGATTGGAAAAAGGAGCCCCTCCAGCCCATGTGGACTGGCCCCCATTTAGTACTTTTGACTACCCCTACTGCTTTAAAGGTTGCAGGAATCGCGCCGTGGATCCACCACTCCCGGGTTAAGACGGCGGCTGCCCCTAGAGGCCCATCAGAGACATAGGAGGCAGAGACGGGACAGGGCTCAGCGATTCCAGTGTTAAAGCTCCAGAGAACTCTGACAAGAAGAGGAACCAAGGAATGGACCGTTGCCCCACTGTAGACCTAATCTGCTGTGTCTTTGCAAGCATTCTTGGAATAGGTTTAATAGCCGCCACCCCTACAGAATGGAATATAGGGGAGCGAGTAGGTTTAGGACTACTATACCTATGTATAATTTGTATACTCTTATATTGTCGTTGCTTCATCTGACTCTAAGTTTGGGCCTACAGCAGCTGCTAGTTTGGAGATTTTATGCCAGGGAAACTTATACTAGTGGAGGCAAAACCACTTCCCACACCGTTGGGGTAATAACCTGCCGGACGACTGGGTGTAGTGGCCCAATGACTTTGACCATCCCAACCACCAATTTTCGGAGTACTCTGGGTTGGGAACGTATGGCACTTCCTGTAGTGTGTTTACTTAGGGATCAAAAAAACAATTACGCCTTTAATCCTTACCAAGGATGTGACTGGAAACCTGAGACTTATGGAGGATGCCCCCATAATTATTGCCGTCACCACTCAGGAAAGGGGATAGGACAAGGGCAGGTGCTGACAATTCCCATTCAGGATCCAGAAAGCAAAGATTGGGAAAAAGGAACCTATGGTAAGATATATGTCAACATGTGGCATTGAGGACCAGTTGGGTACATTTTTATCTATAAGACCCAGGAGCTCGAAAACCCTAATTTAAACACCGTCTACTAGATTCATACCGCCATAGAAGAACAAGAAAAGGTCCTCACCAATGAACTAGATAACCAGGAACCAGTAGGGCCGTTTTCCTGGATAAAATTAGTTCTACGAGGGGCCCAACTTCTCAACTTGTCTAGCCCAGGCAATTATAGTGACTGTTTCTTATGTGCCTATCTTAACAAGCCCCCTCTCATTGCAGTTCTGTACCAGGGGCCATTTAACCTCTCTCAACCTACCAGCAGGTGTGCACCCCTTTTCCTACCAGGAGTACCCTTGTTCCAGAATCCCGATGGTAGAATCCTGGACTGCTACGGACCACCTGAAATCTGTGACCTGACTTTACCTGACACTGGACCAGTGATGAGCCCACCTGGGACCTTCTTCTGGTGCAATGGGACTTTGCTCCAAGTACTGGAAGGCGACCACGACACCCCTTGCTATCCGGTGACTCTAGCACCCCAACTTGTGTTATATCAGCCTGGAGAGCTGTGCATGCTAATGATTGCAGATGTACAGAAAAGGGCAGTGTTCCTCCCTATGATAGTTGGGCTGAGCTCTGCTACCTCCCTCATGGGGTTAGGGTTAGGAGGAGGAGGATTAGCAGTTAGCCTACAGTCCACTCAAGAATTAAAGGAAGAGTTAAGTCAGGCTATGGACGCTTCTGCCAGGTCCATGGCCTCACTACAGAGACAAATATCTTCATTAGCAAGAGTAACCCAGCAAAATGGAAGGGCACTGGACCTTCTAACTGAAGAAAAGGGGGGAACTTACCTTTTCCTCCAAGAAGAATGTTGCTATTATATAAATGAAAGTGGAATAGTAGAAGAAAATGTTAACAAGCTAAAAGATATCAGTAAAAACCTGAAATCCCAGACCTCCGAGTGTACTAGGCAATCTTGGTGGCAGTCTACCTTGTTCCCGATCCTAGCCCCAGTAATAGGCCCTTTATTATTATTGTTCCTAGCTATTGCAGTTGGTCCATGCCTGCTTCGGACTTTAGCCCAACAGATAGAGACTACAGTTACTAGAAAGGCAACCGCAAAAATCCTTTCTCTCCAGAGACACCATTATAATAGACTACCCCAAGTAGATAGTAACCCCGAATTTAGCTATTGATACTGAGAATAATAATATGTCTCAGCATCAAAAGGGGGGAATGTAGGGGAAAAGTCAACTAGGACAAAGTGACCCAGAAGAGGGACTGAGTACTGGGAAAGAGTTTTGTTTAGGTTACTTAGAAACCGCAAAACCGTCGGGTTTCGGTTAGGTAGTCATAACTTCTGCTTTGGCTTCTGTACACCCAGCTCCCGATAAGGACACCTCAAGGCTAGAGTTATTTTTCGCATCAGCTTCTGTACCTCCTGTTTTTGCTATGTAGGGAAGGGTGTCCAGAGAGCAATAAAAGCCCTGCTCAGCTAAGGCTCGGGGCTCAGAATTTGGGGTCTGTACTCCTCTGGGCCCGTGCATGTTAATAAAGGGTTGTGCTCCGCCATCCAACTGCGTGTTGAGTCGTTTCTTCTGTAACATTATAAGTCATAAAAAATTTACCCATTGCTAATATATGGCTCAGTGAGTTTTAGTAATTTAGGAGTCATGCAGCCATCATACGTTCCAGTTTTACAGCACTTCCCTCACCCCCAAAACCTCTTTTGTGCCATTTTGAAGTCTGTCTCTGCTTTCACCACTAGCCCCAAGGAAACCATGAATATATTACTGTCTCTATAGCTTTGGTAGAGACTTCATATAAATGTAATCACATAATATGTTATTTAACATAATGTTTTGAGATTCTCACCCATGGCTTTGTGTATATCAACAGTTCATTCTTCTTAATGTGAGTATATTATATAGATGTGCCACATTTTGTTTATCCATTCATCTGTAAATGGATATATGGGTTGTTTTCATTTGGAGATACTATGGATCATGCAGCAAATGAGTGTTTGTGGAGAAACATTTTCATATATGCTGGCTAGTGTGGTAGATTGAAAGGTGGCCCTCCAAAGGATATGTCCACTCAGAACTTGTATGCATTGCCACAGTCTATAGAGGGTTCAGACAAACCTCTAAGATGCAAAAATAATGATACATTATACATGAGAATAAATTAACAGAGTAAATTGAAAATATAAGTAATTTAATATATTAAACAAGATGCTATAACTAAAGTTAATTAGAGATTTCTCAGAAGATACATATTAGTTGAACTTTTATGTTTCTTTCTAGACATTTTATGCATTAACATGTAGGTTTATGACCCTTTTTGTGTTGTTCTGTGTATGGTGTAACACAAGGGAAAATGTTCATCTTTTTACATGAACCTAACCATTGTTTCAGCACCATTTTCTGGAAAGAATATTTCTTCATTGAATTATTTAAATGCCTTCATCAAAAAATCAATTGACTATACATATATGGGTTTATTTCTGTATCACACTGTCTTGATATTTCAGGTTAATGGTAAGTTTTGAAATCTGGTGGTGTAAGTCCTACAGTCTGTATTTGCTACAAAACCATGTTGACTATTCTTGGTCCTTTGTACTTACATAAAATTTTAGGATCTCTTTCAATGTCACTCAAATCTGGTTGTGTCCTGCAGCCTGTGGGATCTTTCACACATTGATACAAACCAGTTCATATGTACCAATTTGATATTCAATTATATAGAGTAAAATTTTTGAGAAAGGAAGAAACATTTTTGAAAAAAAAAATGCATTGTTTACAATCCAAATAGTGACATCCAGGAATGGCCACAATTGTCCATTCTTTAACACCCTACTTTAAATATAAAAGTACCTGAAAAGAGCTCTTTGATGTATTAAAGATCTGGATTCACATTTTATCCTGGCACTTTCTATAATAGATAATACTTTAATCTCACTGAGCTTCAGGTCCATTACCTTTAAAATGCTGAGCATAATCGTTAACATATAGGGGATCATTGAGTATCTACTTTATTCAGAACTTATTTCACATAAAAATTAGTAAAAAGTATTCTCTAAATATTCATTTATGTATCCACCTTTCATTTATTCAATAAGTAAAAGTTGGTTAATGATATAGGTGATAGTAATACAGTATTGTACCTCATAAAGTCTCTGTTCTCATAACTCTTAACATTTCCATAGAAAGAGATGGATGAAATGCAAGTAAAAAAATAGATTATTCTAGAGAATGTTAATTGTTATGAACTAAAACAAACAGGAAACTGAGGGTAAAAGTGATAAGGACTGTTGAGAAAGTCCTCTTTGAGGAGGTGACCACTGAGCTGGGACCATCAGTGGTAAGAAGGAGATGGGCAAAATCATTTTAAGCAGAATAAATGGAAAACTCACAGAAGAATTTATGAACTTATTATGAACAGGGTTCAGGAGTAGAAGGAACACTGAAGATAAACTACTGTTAAGATAGAGGGGAAAAGGAGAAGTCAAAGCTGTTAGAGAGATAATACACCAATTATCTATTGCTGCTTCAAAGAATTCACTCCCAATATACAGGTTTAAACCAACAGCAATTCATTATTTTTTGTGATTCTGTGGGTTGGTTGGGTGTTTTTTCTGCTTTACTTGCTGGGGCTCATGTGGCTGTGTTGAGCTGGCAGGGTGACAAGGGCAAGACTCAACTGAGATGGCTGGGGTAAGGGACCCTGGCCTTCACTCTGCCTTTCATTCGAGGATTCTTAATGGCATGGCACCATTAGGACAAGTGTCCCAACTGCATGAAGGCCACTTAAGGTCTAGGGTCCAGAACTCACACAATGTCACTCCTATCACCTTGGGGATGCAGTTCCTCTTGGTAGAAAGAGCTGCAAAATAATGTCACCATGTTTCTCAGTCATTACACTTTGTCCTCTGGTCATAATTACTCACATTTTTCCAACATGCAAAATACGCTCTCTGTCTCCCTCAAAAGTTTTATCCCGTTATGGTACAAGACTCAGTATCAAAATCCAGAATATCACTGGTGAGATCCAGAAGTGAATAAGGCCCCTTAGGCTCAGACTGGCCAACTGAATTTTCTCACATCTTTCCTCTCTTCAAATCCTTCAATGTTTTCCAATGCCTTGAAAATAAAACCCAAACTTCCTATGATGCCCTATGTGACCCCAACTCCTACCCCATCTCTCTGCCTCTCACCCATGCTCCTGACACATGGCCAGAGTCTTCCTCTCCCCAGGGCCTTTACGACACCCTTCTCTCTGTCTGGAGCATCATTCCCCAGTTCTTCCCATGACTTCTCAGCTGCTGCATCTCAGCTCAAATGTCAGAGAGGCCAACTCCATTCTTCCTTCCTCCACTCCCAGTTTTACTGTATCAGTTTTCTTTTTTCTTTTCTTTATGTTTCATGACTATATGATATTAGTATTTCTGAGCTTTTTGTCTGTTGCTACTCCTGCTACCACAAGAATGCAAATTTGAGGAACACACATGCCTTCTCTCCCTTATTGATCAGTCTACCCCAAACTCAGAGCAGAGCTGGATATAGGATAAGTACTCAACAATGGGCTATGGAAGTGACATTGCTGTGTTACTAATGGAATAAACATTTAAGACTAGTTTGACTTTTTCCATAATATTTACCTGATAAGGTTTTCTCAACATAACCCTGCAAACATTTATACTGTTCTTAGTTTCTCAACTTTGCTGAGATGTAATTCATATATTATACAATTGGCACATTTAAAGTGTGCAATTCAGTGTTTTTTAGTCTATTTACAGAGTTGTGTAAACTCTGTAAGTTGTGATACATGCTTATCACACAGAAAAGGCCCCCTACACCCATTAACAGTCATTATTTATTCTTCCCCCACTTCCCTATGCAACTTCTAATCAACTGTTTCTATAGATTTGCCTTTTCTGGACATTTCATACAAATGGATTTATACACACTTTTGTGTGTGACTGGCTTCTTTCACAAAGCATCGTGTCTTCAAGACTCATCTATGCCATAGCATGTATCAGTACTTTATTTCTTTCAATTGCTGAATAATATTCCATTGCATGCTTAGACCATATTTTGTTAATCCAGTAACCTGTTGATGAACATGTGGGTTGTTTCCAGTTTTGGTTATGATGAATAGTACTGCTGCATATATTTACAAGTTTCGTGTGCATATGTTTTTGTTTCCCGTGGGCATATACCTAAGAGTGGAATTATTCAGTTATATGGTAATTCTATGTTTAACATTTTCAAGAAATACCATACAGGTTTTTTAAAGTTCCTCCATCATTTTACACACCCGCCAGCAATGTGGGAGACTTTCAGTTTCTTCACACTGGTTATTGTTTGCCTTTTTCTCACAGCCATACTAGTCAATGTGACGTAGCTGCTTCTCTTGGCTTTGATTTGCATTTTTTAAATAACTAATGGTGTTGAGCATCATTCCATGTTTTTATTAGCCATTTTTATATTTTCTTAGAGCAAGATCTATTTAGATTCTCTTCCTATTTTAATTGTATTATTTGTCTTTTTAATTATTGAGGTGTATGAGATCCTATATTTTAAAAATACAAATTCCTTAGCAGATATATGATTTGCAAATATGTTTTTCATATCCTGTTAGATGTCTTCTCACATTCTTGATGGTATAATTTGCAGCACAAAATTCCTTAATTTTGACAAAGTTCATACATATTTTTATCACAAGAATTTATATTTATCACTGAAGTCAGATGAATAGTATTTGAATGAGCATCAGGCCTATATCAAATAATCAGTAATAAGTAGATCAGTTTACTTAGAATGACAATTTTTATTAACAGTTAAAATAAATATTTCCAGGATAAATTTACCATAGAAAAAACATTTTGGAACAGCTCCTATGTAACTATCTGGTATAGTCTTCTTTCAGATGCCCTTCTGAGAATTCAGCAGAGCAATAAAACTTCTCAGGAACATTATAGTTACTGAAGCACTTGCTGAATTTTACTATACAGAATTAACTTTATCAAAGGGAACTTTTAGGTTGGTTCAATTATTTGTTAATTAAAGAGCTTATACTGTTGTGATGTCCAATGGTGCAGTGTCTCACTGTCATGTATTATGTTCCTTCTTAAAATCTGCAGATAGAAAAGAATGAAACCTAAGATTTATACAGCTCATAATACATGTCAGGTGCTTTATAAGGGATTTTACTACATGGTAAAATAACTCATAATACAGTCATTGAAGAGAAGATTGGCAGTTACAAAATATGGCCCACTTTTGTTCTATAATCTCTACAACAGAAAAGTGATTAATTCATTCAGTCTGTTAGAGAAGATTTTACATGCCCAGTATTATACTAGATGTTACAATTACAAATCTGATCTCTTTCTCCTCTATGGTGTTATAGTTTGGGAGGAGCAAAGGTAAAGATGTAAACAAATAGATATAATGAGGTATCAGTGGAAAACAGTATCTACGGGATACAGAGAGAAGAACAAAGGCAATAATAGCAAGTAGTTAATTTCATTTTAATATTCACAGCAGCCCTGTAAATCATATGTTCTCATCTCTCCAAATGAGAAATATAGGGCTCAGGAAACTTGAGGAATTTTTATAATTTCAGTAATATAATAGAAACTCAAATCAAGGTTCTTCTGACAAAAAAAAAACAACAAAAAAAAACTTTTTTCCAGCCTTTTTCCCCAGTCTGTCCCCAAAGCCTCACTCTGCTTGTCCCATCAGGCAGGCTGATTAGACAGTGGTGAGAAAAGGACAGACCCAGGAGCACCTGTCGTTCTGTTAGCACATCGGCTAACATGTATCTACTGATACGTTGTCAGTATCACTCTTCTGCTTCTTCACATCTAGG
This sequence comes from Anoura caudifer, assembly GCA_004027475.1. NCBI lineage: Eukaryota > Metazoa > Chordata > Mammalia > Chiroptera > Phyllostomidae > Anoura > Anoura caudifer. Next base: position 11,325 of record PVKU01010812.1, on the reverse strand, counting down.
TTTACTCTAATATACTGCCTGATTACAATAGGTTTTAGGAATATTTATTAACTTTAGAGAATCTTTTTTAAACATAGCATTTTATAGCCCTTATTTTTGTTTTACAATGATGAACCTTATGGTAAACTGAATCATTGTCCACAATTCTTTTTTTTAATTTTTGTATTGTACTTTTTTCCCAACACCATTTAGTCCCCTTTTATCCCACCCCTGCAATCACCACATTGTTGTCTGTGTCCACGAGTCTTTTCTCCTTTTTGCTCACTCCCTTCTCCCCATATACTCCCTCCCCCCACAACACCTACCTGGCATTCTGCTCTCTGTGAATCTGTCTCTTTTCTGCTTGTTAGTTCAGTTTGTTCATTAGAATCCACATATGAGTGAAATCATATGGTATTTGTCTTTCTCTGACTGGCTTATTTCACTTAGCATAATGTTCTCCAGGTCCATCCATGCTGTCACAAAGAACAAAGTTTTATTCTTTTTTATGGTGGAATAGTATTCCATTGTGTAAATGTCCCATAGTTGCTTTATCCACTTGTCTACTGATGGACACTTGGGCTGCTTCCATACCATGGCAATAAATAACCCTACAGTGAGCGTAGGGGGGCTTATAATCTTTTGAATTAGTGTTTTGGGTTCCTCGGATATATTCCCAGAAGTGGGATCTCTGGTCAAAGGCAGATCCATTTTTAATTTTTGAGGTACCTCCATACTGCTTTCCACAGTGGCTGCACCAATCTGCATTCCCGCCAACAAGGCACACAATTCTTTATTTACTTCCCCTTGATACCTTATGCATCTACAACCTTTGCCACTTGGCTTTTCAACGCCAGTTGCCGCAGTGGGCAGAGTTTAGTGTTCAAGCCCACTGACGCTGTGTTTGGCCATCCGCTTGCTTTGAATGATGGCATACAGGCAAAAGCAACTCTGCCGGTTCCAACTGAGGCTGAAGAGGCATGAATGTTTCCGCACAAGCATGGTGTTATTTCATGAGCATTCATGACTACATATGAAGAGGTTCCTCTCTAGTTGCTGCACCTTCAGCCTGAACCCCACAATAAGCATGTATGGAACAGACACACGCTCACCCTGCACTGAGAAGCCAAATGCAGCCTGGTTTAGCTGAACCCCAAACATTCCACAAATGCATGAGACATACATACTTATGGTTATATGTCATGGAGATTTTGTGTGGTTGTCATTTATACCTCAATAGCTAAAGGAGATAAGCTTCATTCTCTCGTTCATGGGAATTTGGAATATGAGCACTCCAAATTCATCTAACCAATTTATAAGTCTACTTTGATGCGTCAGACTTAACAGGTCAAAAATTTACCACTTTGTTTTCCCCCTTCAACCTATTTTGCCCTCAGCCTCCCTATCACAGTAATTGGCACCATGAGTCAGCTAGAAACCCAGGAAGTCATCCTTGACAATTCCATGTCATTGCTCATCACATCCTATCCATCAGCAGTTTTTCCAAAGATTTTCTGGGACTCACTCACTCTCCTCCTTGATTTTCTACAGTCTGTACTCTGCAACCAGAGCCATCTCTTTTCTTCATTAAAACAGAGTGTACCACAAACTACACACACACAAAGATTCGTTACCAATCCAAGACTGGTATGAGGAGAGAACAGTGTCGTCCAATAGAAATATAATGCAAACCATGTGCGTGATTTAAAATTTTCTAATAATCACTTTTAAAAAGATCAAAATAAATAGATAAAATAATTTTAATGATATATTTTATTTACACCAATATATCAAAAATATTATAATCAATATAAACTTAGTAATAAGATAGCTTACCTTTTTCATGCTGTCTTCAAAGTTCAGTTTTTGTGTTACACTTACAGAATGTCTCAGTTGGGACAAGCCCACATCACTGGAGTGGCCAGCACAGATCTGGAATATACGAATACTTATAAATTAATAGGAAAAAGGCAAACAGTCCAAAGGGAAAATGAAAAAGAGACATAAACATAAAAGTGAGTACAAATCAGTGGTCTTTTTCTCTGTGTTCATGAACATAGTACATTTCAAATCTGTTTTCTGAGACCAGACTGTGACCCTGGGAGGGGGTGGAGGGGAGCGAAGCAGTCCTCTAACAAAACAAAAATGGCTGCAAATCCTAATTCTCCATAGGATGATTTTATATGTTATTTAGAGATTAAATAGACTGATCTTTAGACTTTACCATTAAAGTTTTTTTAATTCTATTATATTTCAATGATTATTAATGTTCTCAAAATTCTAATTATCCAAGGTAACTTTTATTCTGATATCCAATTTATTCATCTTCTATTGACAGAATCTTCACTATCAGCATGATACTAACCCAAACATTGATGGGTGAAAGGAAGGAAAACTCATGGAGATATTCTAATTTACATATTTTTCTAAAGTCACAAAAGAAAAACTAAGCAACCAAATTTAAGTTTTAGTTCATTCCAGACAACATCTCTAACAAAAGAAATTTTCTTATCTTTTAAAAACATTCACCTCAATAAATTCATTATTTTATATATACCTGGGAGTTCTGTCCTTTCAAAAGAACAATTATTGGAGCAATTCACTAGGCAGCCCATGAGCATCCTGAAAAGGTTATCCCTTTCATAAATGCAGCTATGAGGCTGCCTGGAGCTCTTTGTTCAGGGAGTTTCTAACAAATCTCTTGAGAGAAATAAGAGAATAGCAAAATGTTATTGGGCCCCAAGAATAAAAGTTTTTAAAAAGTTAAGCATTCAAGCCTTCCTAGGCTGCAGATTCATCATTGCTAATGAGAGGAAGTTTTCTGAGAGAGCATGCTGGGTCCTGCTTCCAGGTGTCCTGTGACCCTGACCATAAGATCTGGTGTAGATTTTCTCAAGACCAGAAATAAAATAAATAAAAGTTATACCTAAAGGTATGGCCAAACAATAAAAACTGTAGCAATATTTTTAAAAACTAGCAGAGTAAGGCCACCATGTTGGAAAATTCAACAAATACTTTACAACACCAAGGGTGGAGGCCCAACTTCATCAACCTAAACAGCCAAGGAAAGAGAAATACCAGGGCCTAATAATGATGACCACAAAACAAGCCCATGAATGATGGTGAAAGGGAGCAAACCACTGGATCCAAGCCACCTCCAGTCCCCAATATGGACAGTAGAACGGATGTTGCAATGAAAACCAAGAGGGGCTACCTCAGCCACTCAAGACTATAATGAAGTTTGGCACCAGAAACAGGAGAACTCTGGGTGTTGCCAAGATAAGGGAAACTGTTGCATTTTGGAAGCCCAGAGCATGCACGATGTGGGAAGACAGGGAAACAAAGTTTGTTTTCCTTTCCTGGAGTCCCTGTCTGATCTTGTAGTGGACTGGAGGCTATAAGGCTACAAGTCATTCTGTTCTTATTTGTTCTGAGTGCGCAAAAGTTTTCAAAATTTCAAAAGGTTATTTTTCCATCAGCATATTTCAAAACCTACTGAACAATTTTATGGACTATTTATTTATGTGGTATGTGATTTATAATGTAAAAAATCCCAACCAGCCAGTTTATGACCAGGAAGAATGTCCTACTGAGCTTTGGAATTGCTGTGCGTATCTTTTGAGCTATGAGCTATGAGGTATAGCTTAGGTGTTTCTGGGATATTGTATCACAATTCAAAATTTGAACTGAAAGAATAAACAAACACATTGCTTTAAATGGAGTCTTTTAAAACAATACATCTCCATTTTCATTTTTTATTTCTCAATCTTCCTAGGCAGTTAAAAAATAAAACACTACTTCAGAATATACACAGTTAAACCACACTATAGACTATAGGGGGCATGTAATTTGACTATAAAGCACCCCAAATTATCTGTTCATGAGCAAAAATCAGGTCTTTCACTTCCAAAACTATTTTGAAAGTACTCAAAGAGCAACTCTTTATGAATATTCAAATTCAGTGACTTGTACTAATATAGCTCTATTTGACTCTTCTGTTGTGAGATAAAATTGAAAGCAATAAAGCTAGCAAGCAAAGACAGTGAACTACCTCGGTTAGAGCAAGCAGTTAGACAGACATGAGCAGGGTAGAAACTACAGGCTGGGCCTGGCCACCAGGGCAGAAAGCCCCAGCTGCCTAGCAGTGAACAAAACTGGGGAAACAAGTACTGTGGAGTGGGACCTCGCCCCCAGTGTGACCTTTCCTCTCCAAGAATATTGCTGGTCACGTTGTTCAAACCCTCCTTGACCTTTCCTGCCCTGGCATGTGGTAGACCCTCTTACAGGGGGATCAGAAAATAGCCTCACAGGACTCCCATTTAAGCCCCTGCACAACCACTCCCTTAAACATGAGGCCCTCCGGACAATGAGGACAATGAGGTTCTGACCCACATCAAGTAATCTCAGGAACAAAGCCTTGGGTCTGTTAACCGCAGAGACAGAGTTTGGTCAAACCAGAGATAACATCTAGGCCTCAGTTTGTTTTCAGCTCCAGGCCCAGAAAAGCAGCAAATCCAGGCAAAGCGGTGCCATGGCTGCCATCAGGACCAGCTGAACTGACTAACGAGCCCCTGCCCTGGTGTCAACCAATCACCACAGACCAAAATCATGAAGGAACACACCTAGAAAGCTGTTGAATATTCTATCGAGATTGTGTTGCAACCATTCGAGGCCCGACAGGTTCACAGTATTCAGGCAGATGGAAGAATATTCAGAGCCGTTGGAATGTCTGACATGCCTTTATTCACGGGTGGGTGACCCACACATGCTGCAAGCTGTGTGTCTCCTTGCAGGACTCTGTGTGGCAAACTGCATGTCACCTCTCCCCTCTCATGGCACATATCATGGCACCCAGCAGGGATTCTCTACCTGCTTAAGTACTAGAGACAAACAAAGCCAGCAGGATGCCAATGGATCTTATGCAACAGAGCTTCATACTACAAGTGTGAGCCCACTCAAGGCTATGAGAACACTACTTATTAGGCCCATTGTCAAGGTTATGGGAAACTGCTTCCCTTAGTTGCCCAGACACCTGGATGAGGAAGCCAGACTGGCTCTGTTTACCCTACACAGATCCTCCCAGAGACCTCCCCTAAAATCCTGCTTTTAGAAAACAAACAAAACCCCTTATGGTGAAGGACCCAGTGTGGGCTCTCTCTCTGGAGCATGCCTGCACCTCCCCCCTTTCTTCCCTCAAGGCTTTGCTTTCCTTCTCCTAAGCTCCAAGGGCCCTTCTTTTGCCCCTGTAATTTGTTTCCTGAGTCCACACAGCCCAGCTCACTTCTTCTCCCTCTGTAACTCTCTAAATAAACTTTCACTTGTATTTGAGTTTTTGGCTCTTGAATTCTTTCTTAACCTATCTCAAGAACTGAGGTCTAACTTTATGGTAACATCTGGTGCCATTCATCATTAACACCTCCACCTGGATTAATATGGATTAATAGATTAACCCATCTTGATTAATATGAAAATTTAAGCAAAACATGCTATTTTCTTATTTGGAACAAAGGTATTTAAAATTAAAAACACATATTGGCACCCTGCCCCCCCATTTTCTATTTTGAGAATGCTACAAGACTAAGAGGTTCATTTGCCTGCATGCATCAAAGCCAAATCAAAAGAGATTAGGAATCTGCAGCTAAGGAAATAAAGGTTTATCTTTAAGGAAATGATACCACACCCAGAGTCACAAATGAGCTCATACTCAAAGACTTGGTTGTTCCCCGATGGCTTCCAGGGGATGGGTTCCATAGAGGAAAAATCGTTATCATGGCGGCTGAAGGAGGTGGGGTCATAAGTTCTACTGATTGGTTGGGGCCAGGATAGGGGTAGATGATCCTTGTGTCCAGGCCTGATGTCAGCCTGGGTGTTGTTTTGTCTGGTTTCCTGAGGGTTTGGCAGAGAGGGTCTTTTTGATTCATGGGCCTGGGGCTGAAAACACAAGTGAAGCCGAGATGTTATCTTTAGCTTGACAACATTTCTGTTTCTGTGGTCAACAGACCTGAGGCTTTGTTCTTAAGACAGTTTGATGCTGAACAGAATCTGTTGTCCTAAGGGCTTAATGATCAAAGAAGGGAGTGGACAGAAAGGAAGGAAAAAGGGTCTTGTTAAAGAAATGGAGTTTCTGCACAGTTACAAAAATTTCTAAATTTACAGGAAAATTGTCAGACTAAGGCAATGAACATCCATATGTCATTTATCTGGAATCATCAATTATTAACATTTTGCCACACTGAATTTACTTTTTCTCCTCTTTTTATTTTCATGACCTATTTAAGAGTCAGTTGATATCTTGACATTTCACCTCTAAATATTTAAGCCTTTATCACTTAAGAGCAAAGATATTTTCCTATATAACCATAATTCAATAACCCCACTGAAGAAATTTAACATTATATCATTCTGTCTTTTAATATTCAGTGTGCATTCAAATTTGCCAGATTTTCCCAGGGATTTCCTCTATAACATTTTTAAATCAAGGACTGATATAGGACCATACATTGAAGTTAGCTGTCGTATCTTCATCCACTTTAATCTAGAATAGTTCATCTGTTTTAAATTCTTATTTTTTTCTAAATAAGTCCATGAGAAATTTATAGAGATTATGCATATATACCTCAGTGTGTGTTTCTAAAGAGTAAAGGCATGTCTTTACATAAACACAGTACAATTTTTCAAATCAGTTATTTTTTTTACAATGATAACATTGCATGCTTCCTTTTGTAGAAAATTTAGAAAACACAGAACAGTAGAAGATAGGGGAAAATCATGACCTTCCTCTAGTAAAAAAAAACTGTGACTATTTTGTTACATTATCTTTATATATTGTCCATTTGCCTGTTTGTTGATTTTGGAGCAGGGTGAAATGCTGGGGTCTCCTGGATTTGATTGTGTTCAAGACTGCCTGGACCCCAAGGCCTTCACGCTAATGGCTCCTAGTTCAGACAAGCAAATCATTAGGGGAATTCTGCATTAGGGGAATGATTTTTTGTAAAACTCATTAGGGCTTGAGTTTTACAAAAATAGCCACGTCATTTTCCCTTCTGTTGACACTCCTACGAGAAGCCTGAACTCTGTACTTTCTTAAAATCCACTTTAAAAGGATTAGGGCTCCCATCTTTTCTGCCGGAGTCTTCTCCATCAATAAGCCTTCCCTTATTCCAAAAGCTGATGTTTTGAATTTTGGCCTTTTGAGGCATCAGGGACATTAACTTCGGATCAGTAACAATATCACATCATTATATAAGAGGAATATCATAATTGAAAATTTTAAATAATATATTTTAGCTTCCACTTAACAGCACCTCTAAAGCCAGAATAACACCAACCCAAACAGCTGGAACAATGACATCGAAAGATTAGCTTAATGATCACAGAAACCAGTGTCAAGATCCCTGGGCTCCAAAATGCTATGTGGAATTGTGGCAGGAAATTGATAAATGAAATCTTTATATTGTATTTCTTTAGAGTTTCAAGGCAATTTGTAACCAATAAAATTGCAGCTTCAACCAGACTAATCTGAATTCCACAATTTTCTACATATAATTGAAAAACTTGAAATGGGTGAGAGAGCACATGATGGATTGAGAGGAGAATTCTCTTTATTGTATTATTGCAGCTTACCCTGATGCCTCTTTCAGAACTGCCTAGAGGGAATTACCAAGATAAAAATATAGTTTTAAAATGAACTTGAGGGCAACAAAGGGAATCAAAAAAGGATAAAAGTTAGTTGATATAGTTTTAGAACAAATCCAAAGCCTTCAGCATTTCACTAGATTTTTTTTCCTGTTTATCATTGAGAATGTGCTTTATACTTTCTGAAGAGACAGTGTCAATTCAGAGCACATTTCAAAGAACATGGGATATAATATTACATATATATCGACCTTAACAGACAGTACAGAACCTGCTGGCATCACCCAATTAAATAAAGCCCTGAAAGAGTTGTGTGTGTGTGGGGGGGGGGGGTATGTGTCAGGGAAGTGGTATTTCTTTCAGCCAAAATTCTATGGGAAGACGTCGACACAGCCAACTGCGATTAGAATACTGCTCAAAGCACTCACATGTATTACCAACTGGTAAAAATTTTATACACATACTTGATGAAAGTATGACAATTTCTAAATGACTGAATTTTTCATAAAAAAGAACAAGAAAGAAAAAATTTAATAGTCCTTATGGTCTCTTAAAAACCATGAAGAAATAAATGTAAAATGAATGCAATTTATTAACTTAGAGCAGTAATTTTCAAAAGTGAGCTGCAAGAATTTTTAAAATGGGCAATACCTGACTATTTAGTCAAGGGCACTGACATCTTTTCCCTTACATTGTCAAATAAAAAAATTAAAACGGCCAACACAATAGCTGTTGGGTGTGAATGAATTAAAATTATACCTATTTTTTTGTCAGATTGTCAAAACATTTATTTTTGGTGTGATGCAAATTTTAATTAGTTTATGTGTGCCATGAGATGAAAAAGGTTAGAAATTGCTGAGTCAGAGTTACCATTCTAACTGAGGAAACTGAGCTGTGCTTTGAAATTTTGTAGAATAATTTTACATGACCACTCTTCCCATGACTGTTGAAAGAAACAATTCATTATTTTATGCACAGTGAACAGAAGGAATTAGAGAACAGAAAGGATAAACTTCAGGGGAAGATGGAGACATAGGTAGATATCCTTTGCCTCCTTGAACAACCAAAGAAAGGACAACAACAAATTTAAAAACAAAAAATAACCAGCACTGCCAGAAAATTGAACTCTATGGAAGTCCAACAACTAAGGAGTTAAAGAGAAAACATTCATCCAGACTGGTAGGAGGGGTGGAGACCAGCAGCCAGGGTGGAGAGGACTTGAGGCAAGGTGGTGGCTGGAGGACCTGGGTGGGTTTAGGCGGCAGCTGGTGGAGTGGGCAATCCCACATTTGTATAAGGATAAACTGGGAGGAGCAACTGGGGGGTGAGACAGACTGTACAACGTAGGGTTCCAGCACAGGTAAATAAAGCCTCAAAACCTCGGACTGAAAAAACCTGTGGGTGTTGAGGCAGCAGCAGAAACGCCCAGCCTCATAGCAGAGTTCTTAGGAGACACCCACAGGGTCCTAGAACCTACACAAAACCACCCACTTGGAAATCAGCACCAGGAGGACCCAATTTGCTTGTGGGTAGCGGACAAAGTGACTGAATGCTGGCTAAGAGCTGAGCAAGTGGCATTGTTCCCTCTCAGACCGCTCCTCCACATACAGTGCCAAAACACACTCATGTGGGTTGCCCCACCCTGGTGGAAACCTAAGCCTCCACCCCTTATTATGTTACAGGTGTGCTGAGACCAAAAAAATATGGCCCAAATGAAAAAACAGATCACAGCTTCAGAAAAAATACAACCAAGCAAAGAAGAGATAGCCAACCTATCAGACACACAGTTCAAAACACTGGTATTTGAGATGCTCACAGAAATGGTTGAGTATGGTTCAAAATATAGGAAGACATGAAGGCTATACAAAGTGAAATAAAGGAAAATATACAGGGAACCAACAGTGAAGAGAAGGAAACCAAGACTCATCAAGGATTTAGAACAAAAGGAAGAAATAAACATCCAACCAGAACAGAATGAAGAAACAAGAATTCAAAAAAATGAGGAGATGCTGAGGAACCTCTGGGACAACTTTAAAGATTTCAACATCTGAATCATAGGGGTGCTGCAAGGAGAAAAGGAAGACCAAGAAATTGAAAACTTACTTGAAAAAAAAATGAAGAAAAACTTCCCCAATCTGGAAAAGGAAATAGAAATGCAAGTCCAGGATGTTCAGAGAGTCCCAAAGAAGATGGATCCAAGAAGAAACACACCAAGACACATAATAATTAAGTTACCCAAGACTAAAGATTTGGAGAGAATCTTTAAAGCAGCAAGAGAAAAGGAGATGGTTACCTGAAAAGGAGTTTCAATAAGACTATCAGCTGATTTCTCAAAAGAAACTTTGCAGGCAAGAAGGGGCTGGAAAGAAGTATTCAAAGCCATGAAAGGCAAGGACCTACATCCAAGATTGCTCTATCAAGCAAAGCTTTCATTTAGAATGGAAGGGCAGATAAAATGCTTTCCAGATAAGGTCAAGTTAAAGGAACCCTTATTATATGAAATGTTAAAGAGACTAATCTAAGAAAAAGAAGAAGATAAAAAATATGAACAGTAAAATGACAAAAACTCACAACTATCAACAACCGAACCTAAAAAATCAAAAACAAAAATGAACTAAGCAAACATCTAGAACAGGAACAGATTCACAGAAATAGAGGTCACAGAGAGGGTTATCAGCAGGGAGGAGGAGGCTGAGAGTGGGGGAAAATGTACAGGAAATAAGAAACATAAATGGTAGGTACAAAATAGACAGGGGGCATTAAGAATAGTATGGAAAATGGAGAACCCAAGAACTTATGTGTACAACCCATGGACATGTACTAAGGTGGGGGAATGATGGCAAGAGGTGGGTACAGGGCAGAGAAGAATGAAAAGGTTAACAATGGGACAACTATAATAGCATAATTAATAAAATATTTTTTTAAAAAGAACAGAATGGGGGGAAGATGGCGGTGCAGTAGGAAGGAGCATATTTCGCTTCCCCCTACACACAGGAGAATACTCTGGCCGATTTACATCGGAATGGAGCAAACAGCCATCAGAAACACAGCATATTTGAAATCAGGAGATCAAAAATTGTAGTGGACACTGAAAAACCAGATGACAAAATCAAAACAAAATAAAACAACAACAACAACAAAAAACCAACCCGGGAACTGTGAAAAAAACAGAGATGATCCCAAGGAGGGGACATTTCAACAGATAAGACAGTGGAAACTGTGAACACCAGGATACCTGAAGCAGACAGCTCCACTGAATCTCACAGGTATTCTACCACAGAAGTTCACACCATAAACCCAGGGAGCCAGAACAGATCAATTTAAGAAGTTAAGGCTAATAACAAGAACCTCAAAAACAATGGCAAGAAAAAGAAATAATCCCCAAATGAAAGGAAAGGAGGAAGCCCCAGAAAGAATGCTAAATGAAACAGAGGCAGCTCAACTGTCAGATTTTGAGTTCAAAACAATGGTTGTCAGGAAGCTCCATGAGCTCTCAATGAGCTACCAGAAACTACAGGGAAGCTATGATGAACTCGCTGCAAACTATATCAACATGAATAAGGAAATAGAAACCATCAACAAGGGCCAAGAGGAAATGAAGAATACAATTTCAGAACTGAAGAACACAGTGGAAGGAATGAAAAGCAGAATTGATGAAGCAGACGATTGGATTAGTGAGTTGGAGGACCAAGTAGAAAAAAAAAAAAAACA
>PVKU01010811.1:0-48745 GCA_004027475.1 Anoura caudifer | reverse complement strand
CTGGTTGAATGTTTATTTCTTCCTTTTGCTCCAAACTGTTGGTTTGAGTCCTAGTTTCCTTCCCATCACTGTTGATTCCCTATGCATTTTCCTTTGTTCCACTTTTTATAGCTTTCATTTTTTCCTCTATTTTGCAACCATGCTCAACCATTTCTGTGAGCATCTGATTACCAGTGTTTTGAACTCTGCATCTGATGGGTTGGCTGTCTCCTCATTGCTTAGTTGTATTTTTTTCTGGAGCTTTGATCTGTTCTTTCATTTGGGCCTTTTTTTTTTTTTTTGTCTCAGCATGCCTGTAATGTACTAAGGGGCAGAACCGTAGGTATTTGACAGGGTGGGGCAACCCATCTCACTGCATTGTGGCACTGTACATGGTGGAGTTGTCCAAATGGGAACAATGCCGCTTGCTGGGCCCTAGGCTGGCTTTCACTCAATTCCCCTGCTACCCACAAGCAAACTGGGCCCTTCTGGTGCTGATTCCTGGGTGGGTAGGCTTGTGTACATTCTAGGCCCCTGTGGGTCTCTCCAATGAACTCTCCTGTGAGTCTGGGAGTTTCTCCCATTGCCACAACCCACACAGGTTTTTTTCAGCTGGAGGCTTTGAGGCTTTGTTTCCCTACTCTGGAACCCTGGGTTGCATGGACTGTCTCACTCCCCAGTTTTTCCTTCTGGTTTATCCGCATGGAGGGGTGGGACCACCCACTCTGCCAGTGGTCACCTTGCCCAGTCAGCAAGCCATCTCTTTGCTCACTCCAGTCCTCCAGCCATGTCTTCCAGGAGTCATCTCTGCCAGGCTTCCCTTCTCCACCCCTTCTACTGGTCTGGATGAATATTTCTTTAGCTCCTTGGTTGTTGGACTTCCATATGGTTCAATTTTCTGGAAGTTCTGGTTGTTTTTTGTTTTTAAATTTGTTGTTGTCCTTCTTCTGGTTGTATGAGGAGGCAAATTATATCTACCTATGCCTCCATCTTGGCCAGAAGTCTATTTATTTATTTATTTATTTATGGTTGTTCAAGTACAGTTGTCTCCATTTTCACCCCACCACACCCCAGCCCCGCCCTTTACCACCTCCTGCCCTTGAACCTACCCCCTTTGGCTTTGTCCATGTGTCCTTCATACATGTTCCTTGATGACCCCTTTTATTCCCTATTATCCCTCTCCCCCCTCCTTGATGACCCCTTTTATTCCCTATTATCCCTCTCCCCCCACCTGTCTAGTTAATGTCAGATTGTTCTTTATTTCAGTGTCTCTGGTTGTATTTTGCTAGCTTGTTTATTTTGTTAATTACATTCCACTTATAGGTGAGATCATATGGTAAATGATTATATCAAGAAACTGTGGTGCATTTACACAATGGAATACTACTCAGAAGCAAATATTTTATGCTCAAAATGATAATAAAATATTTAAAAGTATAATGGTGAGTACTAGATAGAAAGACTTTAAAGCCCTCATTTTTTATCTGTGACTACTACTATAAAAGTGAAAATAAATAAAGTTGTTTTGCTGTTTTCTGAGAGGGAGGAAAGTCTAAAATTATTTTTATTTTCCTCATGTTTCCTCATGTTATAGTGTATGTTTTAAAAATACACTATAAATGACTATCGGATAATATTCACTTCCCATGTCTCAAGTACTTAGGTAGAAAGACCACAGACCTGAGCTGTCTGGTGTGATAACTATTACTTCCAGGTGACTACTGAATGCTTGGATTATGACTAATGAGGCTGAGGACCTATAATTTTAATTTGTTAATTTCATTTGACTTAATAACTGAAAATAAACACAAGACTTCTAGGGCGATTTTATGATAAAGTAATTTCTAATTTTTCTCTGTAGATAGATCAAACACCTCCAAAATACAATTTCTATACACAATTGTTACTGTATGTTTTTACTGAATCATCTGTTGCCCATACCAAGACATGGGCATGAATAAAATCAGGTTAAATGTAAAAGAATTGATACTCTATTGAAAACTTTCAAAGTTTACAAGTTATTGAAAACTTTACAAACATTTGAACAACTTAAGTATATGAATTAAATTTTCAACTATAAATTTTATAAAATATAAATCCAGATCTAGTATTTTCCAATGAAAATTTAGCATTCAATCTAAGATGTTCTATAAATACAAAAGACACAGTAGATTTCCAAAAGAGTTTAAAAAATAAAGTATATCTTATCATTAAAATCTCTTTATATTAATTTTATGCAGAATTGCATTTTTTGTATATAGAATTAAGTAAATTATATTATTAAAATTAATTTTGCCTTTTTTACTTGCTTTTTAATGTGGATACTAAAAAGTTAAAACCTATATTTGTAGCTTGGATATTTATATTTGTATTGGACATTGCCCTTATTTCGAGGAAAGTAAAAGTTCCTCAGATGATAAGAAATTGTAAATCTAAAACAAGGTTCATCTTTTAATATTAATCCTTTAATGCTTCTGGTCAAGCTGATGGCACAGGCAGACATGGCTCGCCTCTGCATAACCACTTCAAAAGTACAACTAAAATATAGAACAACCATTACTCGGAACCATTATAAATCAAGTTGAATGGAAGTCTGACAACTACTGTATTAAAGAAACCACATCCATCCAGACTGGTAGAAGGGGGGCAGACGGGGAATGTGCTGGTCCCACACCCACATGTGATGGATAAATTTTGGGAGGAATATCCATGTGATGGAGTGAGGAGTACCAGCCTCATACCAGGCTCTGCAGCCCACAGTACCAGTGCCAGGAAGATAAATCTCCACTACGTCTGGCTGCAAAAACCAGCAAGGATTGTTGATGGAAGACACTATTGGAGGCCCAAGCAGTTCTTCTTCAAGAAACCACACAGAAACTTAATCAGACTCACTCCTTCTGAGCTCCAGTGCTGGGGTAGAAGCTCAAAAGGCACCAGTGGCATACAGGGAGAAACTGAAGTGTTTGGCATAAAGGTGAGCAGAGGGCAGTGTCCCTTTTCTAAACCCTCCCTGTGTTACAACTCTTCAAGGCCAGGCAAGTTCATGGTATTTGTGCAGATGGAAAAATATTCACAGAGCTGTTGGGATGTCTGGCATGCCTTTATTCATGGGTTGGTAAGCCATGCACGCTGCAAGGTGCATGTCTCCCTGCATGATACACATAGTGGCCCTTGCTCCCCAATACGGCATCCATCAAGGCACCTGCCCTCTCGCATGTGTCTCTAACTATTGAAAAGCCTCTACTTTTTCAAGTAGTAGAAGGGAACAAAGCTGGAAAAATGCCAGAATATCATAACATAACATTTTGTGCATGTGAGTCCACTTCATGTTATGGGAACAGATTATTGGACCCCAGTCTCGAGGCTATTAGAACACTACTTATTAGGCCCATTCAAGGCTATGGGAACACTGCTTCCCTTAGTTACCCAGACACCTGGGTGAAGAAGCCATACTGCCCCCACTTACCATACACTTCTCCACAGAGCTGGCAGGCTGGTGCCATATCTGAGACTCCATCAACCTGGCTTACACAGTTTGACATCCTCTTGGGGATCCCCAGAGACTCTGTCCCAGCCCAAGCTGCTTTTCTTTATCAATGGTCTTGGCTTATGCTTCATAACTTCCTAAATCCTCTCAAACAAGTAGCAGCTGGCTTCAGTGAACCCCAGACCCAGAACTAGCAGCTTAGATTCACAGCATGGCTACACCTGGAAATCTCCAAGCCCAGCCCAAGTAGCAACCATCTCATATTGCTTTATAACTCAGACAGGGTGGTCCCAGGCAAAACACAGGTGGGGGCTGATCTAGGCCTGCACCACCAGGAAACCCCAGGGGCTAACACACCCAATGGACAGCTACAGACCATGTAGCAGCACCACCATAGCCCTGCCCCTGCACAGCTGATCCTCCATGGGGGGTGGAGGGGGGCAAGTGGTCACAGCCAATCTTTATAGCTGAATGGCCTTGGTAAATCCCTCCCATTGACCTGCCAACAGCAATGAAGGTGTAACTACAAGAGGAGGGTATACTCAGTCCACACAGAGGGCACACGTCATGTGCCCAGATTGGGTGATAGGGGAGACTGTGCCACTATATTAGGCTGCATTAACAAGACACAGAGTCAAAGCACCCTACCTAATACATAGAAACATACACAAGTTGGCTGTGAAAATCAGGGGACAAAGAAACCTTGTCCAAATGAAAGAACAGATCAAAATTCCTGAAAAAGAGCTAAAGAAAGGGGAGATAAGCAATCTCTCAGATGCAGAGGTCGAAACACTGGTTATAAGGATGCTCAAAGAACTTATCGAGGACCTCAACAGCATAAAAAAAGATCCAGTTAGAAATGAAAGTTACACTAATTGAAATAAAGAACAATTTACAGGGAAACAACAGTAAAGTGGATGAAACTGAGAATCAAATCAATGATTTGGGACATAAAAAACACACAAAAAAAACAACCAATCAGAACAACATGAAGAAAAAAGAATCCAAAACAAATTAGGATAGTATAAGCAACCTCTGGGACAACTTCAAGAGGTCCAACATGCACATCATAGGGGTGCCAGAAGGAGAAGAGAAAGACCATAAATTGGAAATCTATTTGAAAAAATAATGAAAGAAAACTTCCCTAATTTGGGGAAGGAAATATACAGGCAAGTTCATGAAACACAGAGAGTCAGGAACAGGATGGGTGCAAAGAGGCCCACTCCAGGACACATAATAATTAAAATGCTAGAGATAAAGGTAAAGGGAGAATCTTAAAAGCAGCGAGAGAAAAGAAGCTAGTTATCTACAGGGGAGTTCCCATTAGACTGTCAGCTGATTTCTCAAGAGAAACTTTGCAGGTTAGAAGGCATTGGAGAGAAATATTTGAAGTCATGAAAAGCAGGGTCCTATAGCCAAGACTACTCTGCCCTATAGGGAACCTGTCTGCATGGTATGGTGAATGTAGACCAGCCCCCTGATTCAGAAAACCAACAGGGAGTGATGTCTGCACACAGGAAGGCAAACCCACAGATAGGTTTTCTGGTGGGGAATCAAGCTTGCATTGTACCTAGGCTGCTTTGAGGCTTGCTTTTCGCTAAAACTCCCTCACCATGAATTGAGGCAGTAAATGTTTACTGCATACCATTAAAGTAACTTCCTAAAATCTATGCTAAACCTCCCAAGGACAAGTGTAACCAGTTCAACCACTTTTCCCTTTACATTTGCAAATTTTCTTTTTCTTTGTAGTAATTAGCAACTTTCTCTTCTTTGTTATCTGTAAAAGGCAACCACCTAAAGCAAACCTGTGCATAGTAAATGAGGACCATCCTGGATGTAATGTGCCCAGAAGAACAATAAAAGCTTGTCCAAGCAGGGGTCAGGGCCCTCTCTCACTCAGAGAGTGGCCATACCATCCCTTTTTCTCCACAGGACTTCTGCAGTCTGTGTGAATTTGTTTGTTGCATCCACAGGGACACTGTGAACCAGGGTCTGCATCACTGCCCAACGAAGCTATCATTTAGAATTGAAGAGCCAATAAAGGGATTCCCAAACATGAAAAAATTGAAAGGAGTGCACCATCACCAAACCATTATTATATGAAATGTT
This sequence comes from Anoura caudifer, assembly GCA_004027475.1. Lineage (NCBI taxonomy): Eukaryota > Metazoa > Chordata > Mammalia > Chiroptera > Phyllostomidae > Anoura > Anoura caudifer. The sequence goes on along the minus strand of PVKU01010811.1, from coordinate 43,170 downwards.
AAAAGGACTTTTTAAGGAAAAGGAGATTAAAACTATGAACAATAAAATGGCAAAAATACATATTGATCAACAATTGAATCTAAAAAACAAACTAAGCAAACAAGAAGAACAGAGACAGAATCATGGATATGAAGAGAGAGCATTTGAATGGTTGCCAGATGGGAGGGGAGTGTGGGGAATGGATAAAGAGATGAGAAGATTTAGAAGTACCAATAGGTAGTTACAGAATAGCCATTGGGATATAAAATACAGTATAGGAAATGGATTAGCCAAAGAATTTATAAGCATGACCCATGGACATGAACAATGGTGTGGGGATTGCCTGAGAGAGGGGAGGTGCCACATGGAGGGGGGAAATGGGTAAAAATCAGGACAACTGTAATAGCATAAGTAATAAAATAAAATGTAGGCTTAAAATTTTTTAATCCTTTGAGTAAAAAATAATTGATAATGCATATCTCAGAAATTCATTTCACACAATAATTTATACTGGGAATTTAATTTGTTTTCACACTATATTCAGAATTTACATGATCATCATAAAAATATGATGGTAAACTTGCCTGCTTTATGATTGTATCAATAAATGGTTAGTCTGTGACTATCCAAGACATGATTTAGCCCTAGGTAGGTTTTATGAATATTTTTCATGGATCATTTGAAAACTTGTAAGCATTATGTAGTTACTGTTGCTGAATGAAAGTTCAATGGTGTGTTATTTAAATTTTATTTGAAATCTGTTTTACTTAATATATCAAAATCTTTTTGTAACTAAACAAAATATCAAACTCAGTTCAAAAAATTGCATCATGTTAAGCATTTGGTTTTCCTTCTCTCTATTCTTAGTGCATATACACCATATTGAATAATGTTTGGCCAATGCAATTTCTTATATAAATAGGCATTTGTGTTCCTTTTAAAACTACTAACTGCTGAGTGGAAATTCAGCTATTTATTTTTAAGTATATATCTGAAATCATACTTATACTGAATATAAGGAGAAAACAGTTAATTAGTACATTATTTTTTCTTGCATTATTTTTGTTGTAGTTTTTATTATGGGAATTTTGAAACATACAAGAAAACATTTTAATAAAGTGAATTTTTTAGTTTCCATTACCAAGATTCATCACTTCTTAATATTTTGCCAATCTTTGCTAATATTTTGCTAATTTTATCTCTGTCCCTAAACATTTTTCCAAAGTATTACAAAGCATCATTTTGTTCACTTGTAAATGTACTGATAAGGATATTTAAATTTTGCTTAACAGTTACCCTTCCATTATAACACCTAATAAAATGTCACGGTATAGACTGCATATGCAAGAATCATTTTAAAATTTGAGTATTTGAATCAGAATAGAGACAAGATCTACTGTTTTATGGCTTTGAAGTTTTTCCTCAGAACTGACCATCTCCCATACCGTACCCACAAAGGTACAGGACACAATCTGTTCATTAGTGTGGTAGGTCAGTGTGGGTCAAATCTGATTTCTCTCCATAGCTGAGATTGTATATGAAGAATGTAGTCAATAAGGTTTTGTGGAATAAATATTTAGCTTTGAAACTGGTTAAAATAAAATTTCTATTACTTAACAGGAAATAAAGGATAGAGAATAGGAGAGAAGAACTGGAAAGTAAAAACTGAGTTTAGTTTGAGAATTTTCAAAAAGATTATATACATTTATGTATGAATGTACAGGGTGGGGCAAAGTACATTTACAGTATTGAGTTTATAAACGAGTTCTTGTATTATTATTTATTTATTGTATTATTTTCCATACAAATCACTATAAACCTGCTTTTGCCCCACCCTGTATTTACACATGTATTTATTTATTTTGCTATAAAGGGGAGGAGGCAAATACAGTTTTATCTGGAAGACTAAACAGGTTTAAGGGAATTTTAAAAAGTTGTATGCTGCGGGAAATGAGCTAATAAAGAGTCAACACCTGATGGTGCAAGAAAGAGAGGGCCATGAGCAAGCTGAGTTCTATCACTCCTCACCTGTTCCCTTCCTCCTCCACAGACAACATCCTCCCCATTCCATTATAGAGATTCTCACCCCATTATATTGATCTGGTCTACATTCTGGGAAGAGTTTATGAAGGTGTTCTTTCTTCTGACCTTCCTACATCTTTTTTAAAGGTTTTTAAATTTATTTTTAGAGAGAGGGGAAGGGAATGAGAAAGAGAGGGAGAGAAACAGAAAGGTGCCCCCTACTGGGGACCTGGCCTGCAACCCAGGCATGTGCCCTGACTGGAAACCGAACTGGCAACCCTTTGGTTCGCAGCCTGCACTCAATCCACTGAGCTACTCCAGCCAGGGCTGGCATTTCTACATCTTGATTGAAATGCTGGTGTTGAGACTGCTCCAAGGTACCTAATTACCAGCCTCAATATGTAGCAATTCAGCCTAAGGACAGGCATCATCTCCTCAAAGCCTGATGGCTTGCCACCTTGATTTTTGCCATGTCTTGAGTTGCCCATGGAGCCTAAAAATACCACGGGTGCAGAGGCCCTACTAGCTTCAGCTGTTCAGTTCCTACACATTCTCTTCTGTTGAGCCAAGTATGATGTGGTCTGTGTGCAAACTCTGCACACACGTTGGCACCATGATACTTACACAGTAGTGATGCTAATATTTTCTGAAACTAGGTAACTCCAAGATGTTGGAAGTTGAAAAATGAATTCTTTTTTACCCCCCCAAAATAATTTAAAACATAGGCTTTTTCCCAAACATCAAAGCGGTGAAGGATGTCACTCCATAAGAAAGTTAAATTGATAATGATTTAAAAAAATTATTAGACTGCAAAGGAATCTCTTTCCTGGAAATTCAGGGAAACCCATATTTTCCCAGTCATCAGTGAACTCCCTTTAAAAATTCATTCTGGAGAATTCTATAAACTACAAAAGCCCCATTAAAACAAGGTGTGGCTGTGATTTTCTCATGAAAGATGCTGTTTCTCATGAAATCTTCCCTGTATCACTCTCTTCTCACCTCATTCAACATTTCTGTTCCCTTTTAAACTCAGGCATCTTTTTACATTTCAGGTCTTAAAAATGTTTCAGTTTCCCTCTCTACACCATTTTTCCTGTTCTTTAATCCATAAATTGAAAAACTTCCCATATTTTATATATTGCATGTTTCTATAATTCACAGAAAGTTCATTGCAGAAAACAGAGTCCCAGATGCCCTTTCTCTGAAAGTTTGCTAATCCCAGTTAATCTGCATCTGATGAAAGATGGCTATTTGCACATTCCTTTGTTTGCACAAAGGAAGTTTGCTAAACCTAATATAAGGATCAAAGGTCTACAGAATCAGAGCTATGGTGAAAGACAATGACAGAATTATTAAATGTGACTACATTTCATCATAAAAGATTATTTACCATAGAATTAAAGGGCTAAAGTGAAATTAAAATTCATCAATCATTTTCATTTACTAAGAGAAAAATTAGACTGTCATTGTAATAAAGAAAACTTGGCCTTTTCCTCAGTTTTCTTTTGTCTTTAGATTATAATTATTGATGATAATTGCATTCTTACTGCACAGATGTTAGGCAAACTCCTAAAATTTTTGTCACAAGAAGCCATTGTTATCAAATAATTTGCTGGAGTTCAAATAGTATCAAAATATGGATGAGGAATATTTTATACTTTAATATTAAGACATAATGTTGATATACTTATGAGTGTAAAGAACTTGAATTTTGCACACATATACATATTATTTCTTGTATAAATTGCTAACCAGAACATATTTTCTCAAAAATCTATAGTTAGTGATTTATATTAAGAACTATAAAGAAAGAGTAAGATATATGTTTTTAGAAGTTAGATTTCTTAATTAGGCCTCTAAAAACATTTAAAATAAAGTTTGCCCCCCCAAAATGCTTTAGTCTTTGTGTCATATATAATATATGTGATCCTAAATATCTCCTTATACATTGTCCTTTGAGATTACTTATAGTTATATATAATTTACCTATAATATAATACAACCACTTGAAATATATAATAGAGTCAGTTTTGGCAAATGTATATGAACATATAACTATTACTTTACTCAAGGTATAGACCATTTCCATCACTGTCAAAAGATTCCTCATATCTTCAACAGTCAGACAATGACTAATCTATTTTTATCACCACAAATTAAATGTTTTCCTAGAGTTTCATATTTTAAAAAGTCTCATAGAATGTGATATTCTTTTCTGTCTAGCCTTGTTTGCTCAACATATTTTCGATATCCACGATTAGTGTATCAGTAGTTTGTTTCTTTTACTTGCTGAGTACTACTCCTTTCCAAACATATGACACATTTATCTATTCTGTGGCTGATGGACTATATATATTTCTCTTTGCACTAGTATGGGATTGTTGTGTCATACGGTATGTGTACTTTTAATTTTAACTTTATAGGCCTTCAAAAAAGCAACTCAAAGTCATTGTTCCCTTTACATTCCTAGCAGTAGTGGGTGAGGAGCTTCAAGTGTTCCACACCCTCATCAGTGCTTGTTATTGACAATCTTTCCTAGATTAACTATTCTCATCAAGGTGTAGTGATACACATCACTGTAATTTTAATGTACAATTCTGTATGATAAATAATTCTGAGCATTTTTTCATGTACATTGGTCATTTACCTGATTTTTTCCAGAAGGACCTGTTCAAACATTTTTTGCCATTTATTATTGATGTTACTTATTTATTCTATATAAAAGTACTTTATTAGATATTTGAATTGACATTTCCCATGCCATTGTTGTTTTTCTTGTCTCTTTTGAGAGGAAAAAGGTTTCATTTAATGAAATCTACTCTATACACTGTTTTTGCTATGATTTTCTCTGATTATGCTCTAAGAAATTTTTGCCAATATCATTCAAATATTCTGTTATTTGCTAGAATTTTTCTAGTTTTTTTCTTTTGTATTTATGCCTTTGCTGTTTTGCATTGCTGAAGAACACGCACCGTCCATCATGTTTATTGATGAAATTGTTGCCCTTGGGACTAAAATGTACAACTCAAATTCCGGAGGTGAGAGAGAAATTCAGTGAACAATGTTGGAACTGTTGAGCCAGTTGGATGGATTTGACTCACGAGGGGACGTGAAAGTTATCATGGCCACAAACCGAGTAGAAACTTTGGACCCGGCACTTATCAAACCAGGCCGCACTGACAGGAAGATCGAGTTCCCCTTGCCCAATGAAAAGACCAAGAAGCGCATCTTTCAGATCCACACGAGCAGAATGATGCTGGCTGATGACGTGACATTGGATGACCTGATCATGGCTAAAGATGGATGACCTCTCTGATGCCAACATCAAGACAGTCTGCGCAGAAGCTGGTCTCATGGCCTTGAGAGAACGCAGAATGAAAGTAATAAATGAAGACTTCAAAAAATATAAAGAAAATATTCTCTACAAAAAAACAGGAAGGCACCCCTGAGGGGCTCTACCTCTAGCAACTACAGTTACCTTCAGAAGATGGTTGGCAGTGCCTAACCCCTTGGATGGAGTCCGCCGGGGAAGGTGCCCAGGGGCACCCACTCCAGCTGATATCCTAGCAACACATGCTGTGCACTGTGAGCCTCCTGGAGCACTTGTGTCAGAGCCCGTGGTACAGTGTTTCATTCCCAATAAAGCAAGCTCTTTTTCAAAAATAATTAATTAATTAATTAATTAATTAAAAAAAAATCTTGAAACTGCCACAGAGCACGGAAGTTGCACTTTGACTCTTTCTTCACTAGCTTAATTTTCTAGCTTAATTCATGGTGGAATTTAATGATTAAGGTTTATTTTTTTTCTATGTGTCTATTTAGTTGTTTTAGTAATTTTTGCTGAAAAGACTATTCTTTACTCTATTGAATTACATATACAAAGCTTATCCTAAATGAGTTGGCCCTATATGCATTGATGTGTGTCTGGAACCTATTTTCTCTTCCTATATACTTATACAAATACCATTATGGCGTAATATTATAGTTATATAACACATCTTGAAATAAGGTAGTCTAAGTACTGTGATTTTCTTACTTTTTTAAAAGATCATTTGGCTATCCCATATTCTTTTAATTTTTATAACTTCTGTATAATTAGTCAATTTGTTTTTTAAAAAACCTTGCTGAGATTTGTGTTGAAACTGTATAAAATTCATAAATTAGTGATTCTCAAACAATGGTCCCTGGACACATTGTTAGAATCATGGAAAACTTGTGAAAAATGTGAATTTTTAATTCCCACCCCATGTCTACTGAATCAGAAAATCTGGAGATGACCCTTCTTCTTTGCTTTATTTGTTAGGGTGGTCAATGTTGCTGGCTATGAAAGAATTCATAAAGAGAAGAAAACACAGAAAGTAAAGTTTTTATTCACTTTCCAAGAGTGAAAGGGGCTAGGCATGGAGAAATGCAACAGCAGTGAAATGGAGGTCTTGAGTTGTTATTGATTATAATTGGAATATAAAAGGGCTGGGGGGTGCTTTTGTGTGGTCCCCTGGCTCTTAGGGGCATTGAAACACAGAAGTTTGGGTTGTTTTTTCATAAGCTGCAGTTTGCTCAAATGTTATCTTTTGCCTGAGGCTGTGGGGGTGATTAGTCACATTACGCTCTTGCTTTCCAGTCCTAGGGACATAAGTTCAGAAGAGTAGGCAAAAACTGCAGCCATATTTAACAAGGTCATAGGCCTGCTGGTCAAATGGTGTCACAGTAGAAAATGATGTTGGCTTTATCCTTTCATTCACCCTCTGGTTTTAAAATTATTCCATTCTTAGTGAACTGACCTGGTTCTGGTTCTGCAGAGTAGGGACAAAGATTTCATCTTCTTATGGCTCTTCTTGCTCCTTAGGGATGTAGAGTTTTCCCTACTGGTAGGCCTGGATATGGGACTATGGGACATTAAAAGGAAGAGGGTGGGATTCGACAGCCCAAAAAGCAAGAGTTTTTTTTTTTTTTTTTTTTTTTTTTTTTTTTTTTTTTTTTTTTTTTTTTTTTTTTGTGGAGGGACTTCCCCAGAGCTTGGATGTTCTACTGAATGAAGGATATGAGATATTTGAGGAACCATAGCCCAAAAATGAGAATAAAGAAAAAGGCTGCTATAGGTCCTAGAAAGGGAGTTAGCCAGGAAAACTAGGACCAGGTATTAGCCTTAAAATCCCCAAAATAGAGAGGTGGAATAGTAGGTAAATTCTGTATGGCTATAACAAATAGCAAAAAGAAAAATAAAATACCTAGGAATAAACCTAACCAAGCAGGTAAAAGACCTGTATGCAGAAAACTACACAACACTGAAGAAAGAAATCAAGGAAGACACAAACAAATGGAAACATAAACTGTGTTCATGGATTGGAAGAATTAACATCATCAAAATGTACATACTACCCAAAGCAATCTACAAATTCAATGCAATAGTTATTAAAGTACCAATGGCATATTTCACAGACATAGAACAAACACTTCAAAATTTATATGGAACCATGAACGACCCCAAATAGCTGCACCAATTTTGAGAAAGAAGAACAGAGTAGGAGGGATCGCAAAGCTTGATACCAAACTGTATTACAAGTCCAATGTAATCAAAACAGCCTGGTACTGGCATAAAAATGGGCACATGGACCAGTGGAATAGAACGGAGAGCCCAGAAATAAACCCAACTCTCCATGGTCAATTAATATTCAACAAAGGGGGCAGCAACATAAAATGGGGTAAGAATAGCCTCTTCAACAAGTGGTGTTGGGAGATCTGGACAGCTACATGCAAAAAATGAAACTCAAGCACCAACTTACAGCATACACAAAATAAATTCAAGGAGGATAAAAGATTTAAATATAAGCCCTGACACCATTAAAGTCCTAGAGGAGAATAGAGGAAGGAAAATCTCAGATATTTCACACAGCAACATTTTTCCTGATATGTCCCCTAAAGTAAGGGACATAAAGGAAAGAATAAACAAATGAGAGTACATCAAATTAAAAAATTTCTGCATGGCTAAAGAAAACATCAGCAAAATTAAAAGGGAACCAACTGTATGGGTAAATATATTTGCCAATGATACCTCAGACACGGGTTTAATCTCCAAAATATATAAAGAACTTACACGACTCCACTCTAAGAAGACAGGCAACCCAATTAAAAAATGGGCAAAGGGCTTGAACAGACACTTCTCCAAGGAGGACATACAGAGGATCCAGAGACACATGAAAAGATGCTCAATATTGCTAGCTATCAGAGAGATGCAAATTAAAATCACAATGAGATCCCACTTCATACCAGTCAGAATGGTCATCATAAACAAAGCAACAAACAACAAGGCTGCGGGGAAAAGGGGTCCTTAGTGCACTGTTGGTTGGATTGCAGACTGGTATAACCACTATGGAAAGCAGTATGGAATTTTCCAAGAACACCAAAAATGGATCTACCTTTGACCCAGCAATCCCACTGCTAGGATTATTTACTAAGAACCCTGAAACACTAGTCCAAAAGAACCTATGCACCCCTATGTTCATAGCAGCCCAATTTACAATAGCTAAGTGTTGGAAGCAACCCAGGTGCCCATCAGTAAATGAATGGATCAAAAATCTATGGTACATTTGCACAATGGAATTCTATGCAGCAGAAAGAAAGAAGGAACAGCATGGATGGAAGTGGAGAGCATTATGCTAAGTGAAATAAGCCAGGAAGTGAAAGAGAAATACCATATGATCTCACCTTTAACAGGAACGTAATCAACAAAATAAACCAACAAGCATAATATATCCAAAGACACTGAAATTGAGAACGAGGTGATAGTCACCAGAGGGGAGGGGGAGGGAATTTCAGGGGAAAAGGGGAAGGGTTTGGAGCAACAAGTATGACACAGGACAAAAACTAGGGGGGGTGAAAATGGGAGGGAAGTGGGGAGGGTGGGGGCAGTGGGCTAGAATAGGAGTAAAAGGCAGAAAACTATACAAGAACAACAATTAAAATAAAAAATTTTAAAAAATATACAAATATAAATAGAACATGTCATTAATATAATGGTTATTATTATTGTTATTATTATTACAAACTTCCCATGTAATTTCAAGCATATGAAATAGGCCTAATTAGTTAAAAACATTTCTGTTATAAAGAGAGAATAAATCTTTGAAGGATATCAGGGCCTACTGGAATAACTAAAACAGTCATTTCTCAGTTAAAAAAATCCCTTAAAATTTAAACTTTGGGAAGGTTGCTAAACAAACTTAATTAAAAAATTATAATTTTTTCTAAATCTAGGTAAAACAAAAAAATACTTTAAAAGATATCAATCAAACTTAAACCTGTTTTAATATTAAATACTTTGGCCAGACCACCAGATCCTGCTTAATTTATGTAAGCATTTAATGTCTTTAGCCCAATAAAATATTACACCCTAGTAATGTCATCAGTAGGCAGAAAAAACTACATAACAGATAATATACAGACAAACACATATTATTACATCAAGACCATACACATAATTTGAATTACTAATTTTTGTGGAGCAATCAAGGGCAAGTACAGTCATTTAAGGTCCCTAGTTTAAGGTTTAAGAGTGTAACTTTTTTCTTTAGGTATCTCAACCTTGTTTACATTACTGATTATTCAGCTGGAAGGTCTGTTGAGCCTTTTTTCCCACTTTTTTTATTGTTGTTCAAGTACAGTTGTCTCTATTTTTCTCCCACCACTGCCCTAGACCCCAGCAATTTCCACCACCCACCCTAGATCCTACCCCGCTTTGGCTTTGTCCATGTGTTCTTTGTATATGGTCTTGACAACCCTTCCCCCTTGTCCCCCCATTACCCCTTTCTACCTCCCCACTGGAAACTGTCAGTTTTTTTTTTTTTTTTTTTTAATGAGATCCCATTCATTTATTCTTTCCTTTACGTCTATACTCTAGGGAATATATTGGTGAAAATATTGCTGTGGGGAATATCTGAGATTTTCCTTCCCATTTTCCTCTAGAGCTTTCATGGTGTCATGACTTATTTTTAAGTCTTTTATTCGCCTTGAATTTACTTTTGTGTATGGTGTAAGTTGGTTGTCGAGTTTCATTTTTTTCACATATAGCTGTCCAGATGTTACAACACCAATTTGTTGAAGAAGCTATTTTTACACCATTTTATGCTTCTGCCCTCTTTGTCAAATATTAATTGACCATAGAGACTGGGATTATGTCTGGACTCTCTGTTCTGTTCTGTTGGTTTATGTGTCTGATCTTATGCCAGTTCCAGGCTGTATTGATTTCAGTTGCCTTGTAATACAGTTTGATATCAGCTATTGTGATCCCTCCTACTTTGTTCTTCTTTCTCAAAATTGCTGCAGGTATTCAGGGTCATTTATGGTTCCATATACATTTTTAAAATATTTGTTCTATTTCTGTGAAATATGTCATTGGTATTTTGAGAGGGGTTGTGTTGAATCTCCAAATTGCTGTGGGTAGTATGGACATTTTAATGGTGTTAATTCTTACAGTCCATGAACATGATATATGCTTCTGTTTATTTGTGTCTTCCTTAATTTCTTTCTTCAGTGTTGTCTAGTTTTCTGAGTACAGGTCTTTCACTTCCTTGGTTACATTCATTCCTAAGTATTTTATTTTTCTTATTACTATAGTAAATGGGACTTTTTCCTAATTTCTGTTTCTGATATTTCATTGTTAGTGTAGAAAAATGCCTTCAATTTCTGAATGTTCATTTTGTATCCTGTCACTTTGCCCAATTCACTTATTAGGTTAAGTAGTTTTGGGTGGCTTCTATAGAGTTTTCTATGTACACTATCATGTCATCTGCAAACAGTGACAGCTTTATTTCCTCCTTTCCACTTGGATGCCTTGTTTTTTTTACTTGTTTGATCACTGTGGGTAAAACTTACAGTACTATGTTGAACAGAAGTGGTGAAAGTGGACACCCTTATCTTGTGTCTGATCTTAGGGGGAAAGTGTTTAGTTTTTGCCTATTGACAAGATGTTGGCTATAGATTTCTTGTATATGGCCTTTATTATGTTGAGGTATGCTCCCTCTATTCTCACTTTGCTGAGTGTTTTTTACCACAAATAGTTGCTGTACTTTATCAAATGTTTTTAACATCTATTGATATTATCTTGTGATTTTTGTCTTTTGTATTGTTTATGTGGTGTATTACATTTATTGATCTGTGTATATTGTACCATCCTTGAATCTCTAGGATGAATCCCAGTAGACTCATGATGTATAATCTTTTAATTTATTTCTTGATCCAGTTTGCCAATATTTTGTTGAGGATTTTAGCATCTTTGTTCATCAGATATATTGGCCTATAGTTTTTTTTCTTTATTGTGTCTGTATCTGGTTTTGGAATTAGGATAATACTAGCCTCATAAAAAGAGTTTGGGATTCTTCCCTCTTCTTGGATTTTTTTCCCCAATAGTTTGAGAAAAATCGGGTTTAGCTCTTCTCTAAATGTTTGGTACAATTTTCCTGTGATTCCATCTGGCCCAAGGCTCTATGTGATGGGAATTTTTTGATTACTACTTCAATTTCACTAGCTAATATCCATCTATTCAGGCTGTCTGCTTCTTCTTGACTCAGTCTTGGAGGATTATATTTTTTCTAGAATTTTGTTTTTACTCACGTTTTCCAGTTCTTGGCATATTATTCTTCATAGCAATTTCTTATGATCCTTTGTATTTCTGTTATATCAGTTGTAATTTCACATCTTTTGTTTCTGATTTTATTTGTGTCCACTCTCTTTTTTTCTTAATGAGTATGCTTAAAGGCTTTGTGATCTTTTTATCTTTTCAAAGAATAAGTTTCTGAATTTATTGGTCCTTTGAATTGTTCTTTTAGTCCATATGCCACATAATTCTGTTCTGATCTTGGTAATTTCCTTCCTTCTACTCTCTCTGAGCTTTGTTTCTAGTTGTTCTTCTAAATTTGGAGGATGTAGAGTTAGGGTGTTTATTCAAAATGTTTTACTTTTTTATATGTAGACCTGTATTGCTATGAACTTTCCTCTGAGGATTGCTTTTGCTTTGTCACATAGATTTTGGAGTATTGTGTGTTCATTTTCACTTGTTTCCGGAAACTTTTCGATTTCTTCCTTGGCCTCATTCTTTATCCATTCATTGTTTAATAACATGTTATTCAGTTTCCATGGATTTTATTATTTTTGAGTTTTTTCTTTGAGGTTGGTTTCTAGTTTCAAGCAATTGCAAACCATGAAAACATTTGCTATCATTTCAATTTTCTTGAATTTGTTGAGGTCTGTTCTGTGTCCTATGATGCAGTCTATCTTTGCAAATGTTTCATGTGTCTTTGAAAATAATGTATTTTTAGTTTCTGTGGGGTGAAATGTTCTGTGTATATCATTTAGCCTATTTTGTCTAGCATGTTGTTATGTGCCAAAATGTCCTTGTTTATTCTTTGTTTGGAAAATCTGTTCATTGTTGACAATGGGGTGTTAAAAATCCCCTAGTATAAGTGTGTTGCTCTCTATATCTTTCTTGAAGTCCTTCAAGATTTTCCTTATATTTGTGGGTGCTCCCATTTTCAGTGCATATATGTTTACAATATTTAGAGCTTCCTGATGGATTCTTCCTTTTACAATTTTTAAATGGCCTTCTTTGTCTCTTTTTATAGCTTTTGTTTTGAAATCTTTTTGTCTGATACAAATTGCTGCTACCTTGGCTTTTTTTTCCTGTCCATTTTCTTGGAATAAATTTTTCTAACCCTTCACTTTCAGTCTGTGTAGGACTTTTGTTCATAGGTGGGTCTGTTTTAGATAGCATATGTACAGGTCATGGTTTCTTATCCATTCAACTACCTTATGTCTTTTTATTAGAGCACTTAATCCATTTACATTTAAGATTACTACTGTAGGTACTCTTTCATTGCCATTTTTCTCTTTTCTGCCTGTGTTCCTCCCTCTTGCACTCTATACTTTCATCTTCTAAAGCAGTCCCTTTAGCATGTCTTGTAATGCTGGTTTGATGGAAGTGTATGTGTTGATCTTTTGTCTGGGAAACTCGTTTTTTTGCCTTCCATTTTAAATGATAGGTTTTACGGGTAAGTAATCTTGGTTTCAGGCTTTTTCTTTTTATTACTTAAAATATTCCTTGCCATTCTCTTCTAGCTTGTAGTATTTCTGTTGAGAAATAAACTGCTAGCCTTCCTGGAGCTCCCTTGTTTATTACCATCTGTTTCTCCCTCGCTGCCTTTAAGATTCTCTCTTTGCCTTTAACATTTGTCATTGCAATTATGATGTGTCTTGGAATAGGCCTCTTTGGGTTCATCTTGATTGGAACCCTCTGTGCTCCCTGAACTTGTGTGGCTTTTCCACTTTCCAATTTAGGGAAATTTTCTGTCATTATTTTTTCAAAAAGGTTTCTACCCCTTGCTCCTTTTCTTCTCCTTCTGGTGTTCCTCTTAGGTGAATGTTGTTACATTTCATGTTGTCCTGCAGTTCCCTTAAACTATCCTCATCATTTTGTAGTCTTTTTTCATGTTGTTGGTCAACCTGAGTATTTCTTTCTACTGCGTCTTTCTGCTCACTGATTCAGTCCTCTGCTTCATCAAGCCTGTTTATGATTTCTTCTGGTGTATTTTTTATTTCAGAAATTGTATTCTTCGTTTCTTCACTTAATTTCTTATTTATAGTTTCTATATCCATTTTTGTGTTGTTGTTTTTTCTAGTTAGTTCCTTGCAGTTATCACTGAGTTTCTTGAGCACCCTTATAAACATTTGTTTGAATTTCTGTGTCTGATAGATTGCTTGCTTCCATTTCATTTAGCTCTTTTACTGGGGATTCTTCCATTCCTTTTGATTGGGGGTTCTTTCTTTGTCTCCCCATTTCAGGTGACTCTGTTTTGTTTGTTTCTGCATCTCAAAATGCTCTGCTTTGCTTTCTGTTTTTCTTGGGTGGACTTCTGTGGTAGGATTTCTGTGGAATTCAGTGGTGCAATCTCTTTGATCTCCCTGTCTGGATGCTGTAGGGTTGCCATTTTTCCATTTCTGTGGGCTCTCTTGTACTTCAGTTTTACTTGTTTGTAGCTTCTTTGTTGGTGCGTTCTTCCTTCCAGTGGGCTACTGGTAGCCACAACTCCAACCTTGTCTTGTATGCTGTTGTACAGGTGTTGGTTAACAAAGCAGTGTTGCCAGGCAACCTAACCTATGCCGGCAAAAAGAATCCACCTAACACATCAGCACTCTCAACTGCAATTGAGCAAAGATTAATAAGGTTGAAGAGAGATTATGAATATTATAAGATATGACAAAGTGAATATGAGATGAACTGAAGAGTGGAAAATGTTATTAAGTGGGAAGAGGTAGGAGAATTGATGAGTAGGCATAGAACAGAGGTAAAAAAAAAAGGGAGAAAACAAAATTTAAAACATAAGCCTTGGCTGGTGTAGCTCAGTGGATTGAGTGCGGGCCTGTGAACCAAAGGATCACGGTTTGATTCCCAGTCAGGGCACATGCCTCGGTTGCAGGCCAGTTCCCAGCAAGGGATGCATGAGAGGCAACCATACATTGATATTTCTCTCTCTCTCTCCTTCCCTTCCCCTCTAAGGATAAATAAATAAAATGTTTAAAAAAATAAAACATAAGTAAAATATGGAAGGGTGATGGGGACAATAGATAAGAAAAGGGAAGAGTATATTATGAGGTTTGAAGTAAATTAAAATGTACTGGACCAATAGGAACAAAATTGCAGGAAAACTATAGCAGGGTCAATATCAATGACCACTGAATGAAATTTAATAAAGGTGGAATGGGAATAAGAATATTGTACAAAATCAAAAGGTGAATACGAGATGTCTACCATAAAGAAAAATGATTTTGAGAGGATGGGGGAAGCAAACAAATAAGATTAAGTAGTAAAGCCCAGGTTGAGAGAGGGGAAAAAGTGAAATAAAACTCACCACTCAACTGATCAGAGGTAGGGGGGAGTTGAAATGAAGTAAGATGGGGGAGAGTATTCTATGGGATTTATAGTGTAAACAAATAATGAACAAATAGGATTTCCATTGGAGAAGTACAGCAGTAACTGTGGTATTTCACCCAACTAGCCACTGTTTATAAATGGTGGAAATGAAATAAGACTCGTAAGGGGGAAAAGAATGTGAATTCACTTAAGAAAGAAGAGCACTTATGTAAGTTTAGACTGAAGAGAAGTAGTGAGAGTAACAGATAGGAACATGGTGTAACATGAGAGAAAATAAAGTTTACAACTACAGTAATAAAGCACCCAGGGAAGGGTGCTGTGTGTGTTTGGAATAACAATAATATGATAAAAATATATAATCAGAATAAAAAGAATAATAAGTAAAAGACCAAGAGCATTCATGTTTGGCATATGAATGAAATGAAAGACAAAAATTAAAATGCAAAGTGAAAGGGAACAAAAATAAAGCAAGCAAGCAAACAGACAAAAAACAAACAAACAAACAAAAAACAAGCCAACAAAAATAAAACTAAAAAAGAGAAATAAAAAGAAGGAAAATAAACAAAAAAATATCAGATAACTTTTGACAAAGAGAAAGGTGATATTTGCCCCAGCTGTTCATGTTCATCTTCTGACTTGTTTCTGGATCTGTCTTGATTTTCCCTCAGGTCCAGGTCTTAGTGCCTTACTAAAAAAAAAAAAAAAAAAAAAAGCCCCTGATGGTTGTTAATCTTGCCCGGCTGGTCTTGCAGATCTTTCTAGCTCTGCCAGGTGATGGGCAGTTGGGCTTGGTTTTCCCTTTCTGGGAGTTCTGCCATGGAAATAGACTCAGTCTGAGTTACAATAATCACATGTGCTCAGTTTCCAGCCCACTGCACTCGCAGCACCCTTCAAGCCTCACTCTGCTTTGTGCAGCTGTACAAGGATGGCACTGATAAACTACGTCAGCATATACCCCTTTGATCAACCTGTGAGGTGTACTGTGGGGAGCAGATTGCACCCACAATCCTCCCTCATTGTTGAGCAGGTATCTGTGCTCATGAGGTCCCTGCCCAGTGCACCTCTGTTCCCCTTTTGAAAAAGGTCTCTGTGGGCAATGCTGCCACTCTGAGCCACAGCTTGGCTTTCCACACTACAACTCTCTAATGAGTCAAGAGTCTATCTCAGTCATGGCCAGTTGTGGCACACCTCTTCTCCCAGCTCCACATGCCTCCAGGATCACCCCTACCCTCTGGCACTGTCCCAGCTGGTGACTACCACCCCAGTTTGGATGCACTGCCAGATGTGTATGTGTGCTGCCTCTTTTTCCCTGGCCACTTTATGTGTTCAAGTCTCTTCTGGAGCAGGTCTGTAATTTCCCTGCCCTGGGAGGGGAGGGTCACTAGGCTGCTATTATTGATCTAGCTTTCCTCTGATGTCTCTGTGGCAGTCACAGTTTCTGGTACAATGCCCAGGGAATTTCCCCTCAGCTTATAAAACCTCCTTAATGCCCATTTTGAAACATTATCTGCACACTTTGACTTCCAAGCTTCATATCAGCTAAGGTTCTGTTGGCTGTTCACTTTGTTTTTCAGAAGACTAGCTAAGTGTCCCTGTTGGGTGCATGAGCAAGTAGACTCAGCTCCCACTTACTTAACTTCCACTTTCTCCCCAAAATCTGCATTTTAAAAGATGGTCCCAATAAGAGTTCTTATGGAGAGGTATTTACTTTTTTTTAAATTTAATTTAATTTTATTATTTTAATTGTTGTTCTTGTGCAGTTTTCTGTCTTCTACTCCCATCCCAGCCCACTGCCCCAGCCCTCCCCAGCTCCCTCCCATTTCCACCTCCCCTAGCTTTTGTCCATGTGTCTTTTATACTTGTTGCTCTAAAGCTTTCCCCTTTTCCCTTGAAATTCCTACCCCTCTCCTTTCTTGTTCTCAATTTCAGTGTCTTTGGTTATATTATGCTTGTTTGTTTATTCTGTTGATTAAGTTCAAAGACAGCCTTTGGTTTCAGAGCTATAGAAGGGGAAGAATTGCGTGTTGGCATTTATTAGCTTCAGAAGACTTCTTTTTTTAAAATGCAGTCTTTAAAATTTATAATTAACTTTTTTAAAAAAAGAATGTATCTATTTCTTCTTGAAGTCTCTAACTTCCCAATCAAGATACACTTCCCATTTATTCAGTATAATTTTAGAGCCAGCATTTTTCAAATTTTACATCCCAAATAAATAATGCAAGATAGTAGTTATAAAAATGCTCATGGAGATAAGGAGAGCAGTGACTGAAGAGTCAGAATTTCAACTTCTGACTCATAAAAATATAAAGACATACAAAAAATTAGAGAACTGAAGAGTAAAATGACTAAACTGAAAATTCAATAGGGGGATTCAAACACAGGCTAGATCAAGGAGGCAGAAGCATCAGCTGATTCAAAGATAGGACAGTGAAATTTATCCAATCAGAGCAGCAAAAATAAAAAATATATATTTAAAAGAAGTGAAGATAGCATAAGGGACTTATGAGACATTGATAAACAACCCAATATTCACATTTTACAAGTCCTAGAAAGAGGAGAGAGAAAGGAACAAAAAAGCTTATTCTAAAAAGTAATGGTTGAAAATTTTCCTAAACTGGGAAAAGAAACAGATATTCAGATTCAGGAAGTAAAAATATTCTAAATAATGTGAATTCAAAGAGAACCACACTAGGACACATTATCATTAAACTGTCAAAATGTTTAAGTATTTCAGCCAAACTGCTACTCTTGCAGGTCAACTACAACTTTAATTTTCAAAAAATGTAAATTCATCTAATTTAGCTTAAGCGCAAGGAACATTTATATGCTGGATACTGTACTGGGTCCTAGGAATAGAACAGTGAAACAAGTCCCTAACCTTTCACAAGGACTTTAGGAAATAAACAAATGGATATATAGTATAATACCAGGAAGTGATAGATAAATTTTATGAAAAATATAGGAGGATAAGTAGATTTTAAGATTATCTTGGGTGATTAGTGAAGGATACCCTCATGCATTGAAAAGAAGTTTAAGACCAAGACTGCAGCCAATAAACTGGACTGTGGGTCTCAATACAATTGGGACATATTGTTCTATACGACCAGTTTGATCAACAGTAAGACCAATTTGGAATATAGTGCTGTTCAGATTTTTATCATTTTATTGATTTTTTGTTTCTGAATAGTTTAACATTGAATTTCATTAAAATATGGGCTTCTCTCTATATGTCTGCTTCATTCTTGTCTTTCTTTCTGCAAAATACTTTTTTAAAATATTGGGCTAAAAATGGGGAACAGAGTATGTTTCCACATTTTACACCTTAATGTTTCAGCCAAAAGGAAAGGTCACCCTGTTATTTTCTGACCTCTAGATTATATAGCCTGATATCGACCAATTCTGGATTTAAACCTAAAACTAATGAGATCTCCAGGTCTGACGTTTGGTTGCTTATCTAAGATAAGTAGATCAGTTCCTAGATTTCACTCATTACCCTAGGAAACTATCTTACAACCAGTTTTGACTTTTTTCTCTCCTATTAACATTATTTTTTGCTCATAGTTATCAAGTGGCTATCATACAGCATACAATTCTAAGTGATTTTTATTAGTAATCTCATTTAGCACTTAGATATGTTTCATGTGAAATATATCAGCTTTTTAGACCTTTGTCCACTAGTGATTATTTTGTGATACATGGTTTACCTTGTACCACAAAATATTTGAAATGTTTGTAAATATTTCATTGGCATCTGAAATGAAAATGTGTTCTACAGGTATTGGATATAATGTTCTGTAAATAACAATGAGATCAATTTGGAATATAGCACTGTTCAGTTTTTTATCATTTTATTGATTATTTATTTATTTAATAGTTTAATATTGAATCTTAGCTGCTATAAGTTTGACTTAAAATAATGGCACATTATAATTTTTCAACTTAAACCCAAAATATTTTTTATTTTAATTGTTGTTCTTGTACAGTTTTCTGTCTTTTACTTCCATCCCAGCCCTCCCCACCTCCCTCCCATTTCCGCCCCACCCCGTAGTTTTTGTCCATGTGTCTTTTATACTTGTTGCTCTAAACTCTTCCCCTTTTCCCCTGAAATTCCCTCCCCTCTCCCTTCTGGTGACTGTCAGCCTGTTCTCAATTTCAGTGTCTTTGGTTAGCAACCTAGGTGCCCACCAGTAAATGAATGGATCAAGAAACCATGGTACATTTACACAGTGGAATTCTATGCAGCAGAAAGAAAGAAGGAGCTCCTACCCTTCATGACAGCATGGATGAAACTGGAGAGCACTATGCTAAGCAAAATAAGCCAGGTGGTGAAAGACAAATACCATATGATCTCACCTTTAACAGGAACCTAATCAACAAAACAAACAAATAAGCATAATAAACTCAAAATATTGATATGGAATTTACCTGACTTGAATGCAAGGTAGTATGCTATAGTTGTCACAAACACAGATACTAAAGCTGGGTTAAATTCTCTGTTTCACCAGTTACTGGCTATGAAGCTTGGGTAAGTTACTTATAAGTGCCTCATTACTCATGAGTGAGAATGGCAGAGTGTCTTCCCTATGTATTCAATGAATGGGGATGAGTATGGCACAAAGCACATTGCCTGACTGATTACAAGGTCTGTAATGTTCCATGTATTACCATCAGAAGATTCCTCCCTGTCAGTGCTGATTTGTTTCAAGCTTAAGCTAGCAACTGCCCTGGCCACCACCCATTGACAGTTCATTGATATCACATTCAAAATTATAATTGAATGAATTTTAATTCTGTCTTTTGTCCAGGAGAGATGTTAGGCATTTAAAGTTAAAAGAAAAAAGACCAATAATACCATCCTCTGTTCAGGGTAGAGATGCAAGTATTCTCACACAAAACCAAAATTCTTCCAAGCTTTAAAATTTTCCTGTAGTTGCCATAAGAGAACATTTGCTAATATATCTCTCATCGAGTTTTCCATTTCTTCCAATTGACATCAAAGTTTTAAAAAGTCAGATTTAAAGAGAGTTTTAAGGATGAAAATGAAAAAAACAAAACAAAACAATTAGTGCCAGGCCTCTAGAGTCTCATAGAGAACTAGAGCTGGATGTCAGTTAAAAGTGTCCTGGGCAGAAAGAATACACCACTGTTAGGAGCTGATGGAAAAAAGCAGACTGAGAGAAAGAAGGACCTACAAATTTTTTATATTTCATACAACAGGTTGCAGATAAAATGAGCAGCACCAAGCTAGTGCTTTAAGTGCAGAGTCACACATCTCAAACACCTTCAGAGGAGCCCAGTGCATGTGCACCACCACCACCACACAATTTCACAGCAGAGTTCCATGTGTTTTCCTTGATTTTGCTTTTTGATATAAAGCACCTGTCAAGTACAGGCCAAGTTAGAAATGTGTATTGAATTGATTTTAGGTGTTTTTGTTGTTGTTGTAATATAGGCACATCAAGCTACAAAAATTCCTGTGAAGATTGCTTTCACTGCGTATCATAAATTATGATACATTATGTTTTTATTTTTAATAGTTTGGAATCTTTTAAAATCTCTCTATGTTCTCCTATTTGAACAATCCATTATTTAGCAATATATTCTTTAATTTTCAAATATTTAGACATTGTTAAGTTTCCATTTACTAATTTTTAAATGTATTCTAATTGTAGTAAGAGAATATACTCTGCAAGTTTTCAATTTTTCAAAGTTATTGACCTCTTATTATATCCCTGCAAATAGTTAACCTTTGTAAATATTTCATTGGCATCTGAAATAAATATGTGTTCTGCTGGTTTTGGATATAATGTTCTATAAATAACAATGAGATCAATTTGGAATATAGCACTGTTCAGATTTTTTTTATCATTTTATTGATCATTTATTTATTTAATAGTTTAATATTGAATCTTATTTAAAAATAGGTAAGTTATTTATAATGCTTTTTATGAACCATAAGCTGTAACTAATCATACAACATACCAAAGTAGAAAACTGCTACCTTTACTTTATTGCCAAATAAATCCAAAATGCTGCAGAGAATTTTCTTTTCTCTTAATTACATGAGTTAAAATTGCAAGAGAGATAACTTTGTGGATAAAATTATTTTTCTAATGAATAGCCTTTATGAAAGGATGCTTCATGGACTTAAAGTATGTATTACTACAAAAGTCATGTATTGAAGCCCTAACACTGCTGTTGGGGCTGTATTTGGAGCAAGAAAGTGATTGTGTTAAATGAGGTCAGAAGGGTGGGCTCTCATTTGAATACATCAGTGTCCCTACAAGAAAGAGATAGTGTTACCATAAAACAGTCAGCCAGAGCACCAGGGCTTATTGGCCAAGATAGGGACAGGGGGAGGTTCTTACAATGAGCATGCTGAAAGCTAAAGATATGAATGTATAGAACCTGAGCACACTAAAAGCTAGGAAGATAAATGGATAGGGTCTGAGCATGTCAAAAACTAGAAAAATGAGTGGATAGGGCTCTGAGTACATTGAAAGCTAGAAAGATGAATGGATAGAGGTCCAAGCATGCCAAAAGCTAGAAAGATAATTGGACTAGGGGAGAACCCTCTCCTTCCTATTCTTGTGAGAACTATGATTTGAGCATGGAGAGGGAGAATGGTCTTTGAGATGGGAGTACATCATTCTCCTAGGTTGTATGTCATTTGAATAAATCTCTTTCATTTTGCATCAGCACCTGACTCTCAAGTTTGGCTTTTTGGTGGTGACAGGAAACCAAACCTCCATCTTTAGTCATGTAACAATTTTGGCAACCCAGAAGGGACAATGTGAACCTCAGTAAGTCCTAGAGGACTTGGGCTCAGGTCCCAGATGTCTGTGGCAGGCTAAGCCTGAGACAGGCCTGTGGGGATTCCCAGTCCAGTTAGGAGCATTTGGGCCTTTGTGCCACTAGGATCTTGTTAGGACCATTTGTGTTATGGGTTATCAGGAAATAAACTTTCAAGATTTGCTTGTGTGCACTTCTTTGGAATAATAGAATTGTTGGTTCAAGTTTTGTTCACATATTCCTACTTTGTCTGGGGTCTAGTTCTAATTATGTTTTGGGGTTTGTACTTTCATGCCATCAGGGGTTGTTCTGTTTTGACTTCAAAAGGGAGCCCACTAAGCTGATTTTTAAACTATTTGTCCTTGTATAGCTATTATCTAACATCTAAGAAGGAATTGGAAGCAGTATTCTATTGTAATACTGCTTGGCCTATGTATACTTTAGACTATGGGGGAAAATGGCCTGTAAATGGTTTTCTAAATTACTGCACCATCATGCAATTGGAATTATTTTGCCACCAGTCAGAGAAATGGGATGAAATCCCTTGTGATTAGGTGTTCATGTCTTTACTCAATAAGGATTCAACAAGGAAAAGTAACCACTTAATGATGCAGAAAAGGAAATGGCTTCAAAATCCTTCCCTGATAGAAAGACATAAGAAGAAAATGAGTCTTTTTAATGTCCTGAACCCAGGGGTTGCAGGACTAGCAATAAGAAGACTTCTCCCATCACCACTCCTGCTGCTAGATACCCCAGAAATAGGGCCCAGAGGGGCAACAGCTTCACCCATGGATGAAAAAGAAATAGTTTCCCTCTCAAAGATACGGCAGGATACCCCATTTGGTCCCAGATCATCCCTATCAGGAGCAGAAAAAATCACTTTGAAGCAATACTCTATGGGCAGAATAAATCAGGAAGGCCAGTCTGCTAGATACTATTAGTCCCATACTTGCTTTTCTACTTCAGATTTACTGAATTGGAAGAATTCAAACCCCTCATATAAGGTGGGGCCTCAGAAAATGGCAGATCTTATCACTTCCATTTTTGCTACTCACCATCCAAACCAGGCAGATGTATAAGCTCTTGTTCACCTGCAAACAGCAGATGAAATGTGGCTGGTCATAAATAAGGCCGATGAAGAGTCTCATTATCTCCATCAATAGAATCCTGACAAGACCACCACCCCAGCTAGGGCAATTCCCTTAACACAGCCAAATTGGGACCCAAATAGTGGGGACCTAGCCTTCCTAGAACATTACAAAACATGCATACTGAAAAGTTTAAGAAAGGGGTGCCTAAATATAAGCACCAAAATATGATGCAGGTCATTCAAGAAAAAACAAATGAAGATCCTTCTGAATTTTTAGAAAGGATCTACCAGGTCCATCAGAAGTACAGTGATGCTGACCCATAGGCACCAGAAAGTGTCCAGATGGTAAATGTGACTTTTACTGGGCAAATTGTCTTGGATTTCAAAAGGAAGCTCCAATGTTTAGATAGGGTATTGGGAATAAATTTATCCCAGCTTGTAGATACAGCATTTAAAATTTACCATGCCCAGGAAACAAGAAAATTAAAACATGTCATGGTTTTCTTAGAAACAATGTGGGAAAGCCAGAAGTAGAGGCAGAGCCTGAAAGAAAAAGGAAAAGACCCATGAAGTGCTAATCAATGTACCTATTGCAAAGAAGAAGGCCATTGGAGAAAGGAATGACCAGAACTCAAAAAGTAAAATAAAAATGATAAATACCCTCACAGAGAAATTCTAAAAGGGAAAGATGAGTCTGGTGATAAATGAGGAGGCCCCATGGCTCCCATAGATAGCTCCCAAACTATTACTACTTCCCCAAAGGAACCCCAGGTGTAACTGATAATGGGGAACAAACTAATGGATTTCCTTGTAGATACAGTTTCTATGTACACTGTGCCAAATACAGAATAAACCAGGAAAAGTTCAGCTGCAGTGGTGGTTACTGGAGTGACCAGACAATTACAAAAACAGGTGTTTTTTCAACCTCTAGAATTCCAGCTTGAGGGTTCAAAACTTAAGCATAGTTTTCTGTGCATATCATACTGCCCCATCCCATTCCTACACTGAGATTTACTTTGTAACTACATGCACAAATAACTTTTACTCCTGAGCATCAGCAATTATGGGTAGAAGTCCCACTGGAACATGCTCTCCAGCTCCAGGTGCTCCTGATTTGCCCAGAAGGACTCAGAGATAAAGTCATCATACCCAAGACCTCTGAGCTGATTGATTAAGCCATGTATGCTGATGGAACCCCAGGTATATCAGTTAACATCCAGATCCATAAAAATTAACCTAAAAGAAGGGCTGTAGATCCCATGGAAGAAACAATTCCTCCTTAAAGAGGAAGCTTTAGAAGGAATTCAACCAGTATACAGAAATTCTTAAATCAGGATTAATTTGGCCATGCCACTCTCCATATAACCCTTCCAGTTTGCCAGTCAAAAAACCTCACTCTGATGAATATTGATTTGTACAGGATCTTCAGGACATAAATGACATTGCCCAGGACATTCATCTTACAATGTCCAACACTTACACTTTGTTGACCATGATACCTGGGTATAGTAAATGATGTTCAGTCCTAGACTTGAAGGATTCCTTTTTCTTCATCCCAATAGGTGGACAGGCTTAGCTATAATTTGCCTTTGAATGACAGGACCCCCAAACTAAAGCTATGCTCCAATACTGTTGGACTGTGTTGCCACAAGGATGCAAGAATTCCCCAACTATATCTGGGGAAATATTAGCACAATACTTAAGGGATATTTAATTGAAATAGGGAGTTATTTTACAATATGTAAATGACTTACTAGTAACTAGCAATACTTTTGAGGATGGCTTGCTCAACACCATCACAGTCCTGAATCATTTGGCAAAAAGAAGATGTAAAGTATCACCTCACAAGGTCCAAATTTGCAAACAAGAGGTGGCCTGCCTGGGATTCCCACTGAAATAGGGTACTAGAAGCTTGATGGCTGATTGAACACAAACCATTGCTACAATAAAAATCTGAGAGACCTGAAGCAGCTTCGTGGATTTTTAGGGATTACAGAGTTCTGCTGAATTAGGATTCCAAACCATGGATTTATAGCAAAACTATTGTATAATTCTTTGAAAGAATTAGACTCTGAACATTTTGAATGGACAAGAGATTGTCAGATGGTATTTGATAACTTAATGTAGGAGAAAAAACTAGTTTCTGCTCCTACATTAGGATTACCCAATTTATTGAAACTTTTCAAATTGTACATTCATGAAAGGCAATGGATTGGAATTGGGGTACTAATCCAGACTCTAGGAAATAATATTCAATTCATAGTCTATCTCTCAAAGAAAATGGCTCATATGACAAAATGATGGTCATCATGCCTCCAAGTAGTAGCAGCTACCTGTGACATCTTATAGACAACAGGAAATTCACTCTGGGGCAGTTTACTATGGTATTTGTAAAACACAAAGTCCTAACTGTATTAGAACAGAAAGGAGGGTATTGGCTGATGGCAGGGTGCATGAGAAAATATCATGCTATTTCATTAGGCAACCTAAATGTTACCTTAAAGACTACCACTACATTAAAACTGGTCACTCTACTCCTGGGCTCAGAGAGAGGCTCAGACCTCCAGCATGATTGCTTGGAAATCACCAAATTTATTGCAGAAGGTGAGATCTATTGGACCACTGCTGACAGAACCTGACTGGGAATTATATGCAGATGGGAGAAGCTTTATAGAGAATGGTCAGTGATGAGCTGGTTAAACAATAGTACCCATAGACAAAGATAATAGAAGCCCAAGCCCTTGCCATAGAAACCTCAGCACAATGTGCTGAACTGATAGTTCTCACCAGAGCCTTAGAATTGTCTCAGTGAAAGAGTGTTAACGTCTACACTGATTCTTAGTATGCTTTCACGGTAGTTCATGTCCATGGGCAATATGTAAAGAAAGAGGGCCCTTAACCTCAGAATAAGGACATCAAACATGCAAAATATATTTTATAACTAGTAGAGGCAGTGAATATACTGAACCAGATTGCCACAGTGCACTGCACAGAACACCAGAAAATGGTTTCCAAATAAGCCAGGGAAACCAAACTGCTAATAAAACAGCAAGACAAGCTGCCCAATGTCAGTGACCTTTGGGGCTTTCAATGCCCACCAGGGCTTGTCAGAATTTAAACCCCATTATACAGAATAAGATGAGGAATGGGCCTGTGAATTGGGGATTTTCTAATAGAGTTCCTAATTTTATATGGAAGATCAACACTTATGGTATGAACTTACTTCCTGAAGCTCTAGTGTATCCCATCCTCAAACACTTCTGTGAAGGGACTCATTATGGAAAGAATGCTCTAAAGGAACTTATTAGGCCACACTTGAAGGGCCCTTATTTGTAAAGGATCATCCAGAGGATTATCCAGGCCTGTCAGATATGAACCCCAAATAATCATAAAACAGAATGTGCCCTACTGGAAAGAGGAGTACAATATAAAGGAATATGCCCCCCCCTTTTGTTTACAAAGATGCCTAAAACAAATGGAAACTTAAATTTCTATTAGTTTTTATGGACACTTTTTCTGAATGGGTTAAGGCATACCCCACTAGAAATATGAAGGGAACGGAAGTAGCAAAACTTCTACTTAAAGAAATAATCATGAGGTTTGGACTTCTTGTGGCATTCAAAGTGATAGTGAACTGTTGTTCTCTTTGGAAATTTCTCAGAAGATAGGAAAGGCACTACAGATTCCATGGAAACTACATGCATCCTGGAGACCTCAATCTATGGGAAAGACTGAGAATATGAGCCACACAGTAAAGAAGATCCTGGCAAAAACATGCCAGGAATCACATTTGAAATGGGACAAGGCATTCCTGATTACCTTGCTCCAAATTAAGGTGGCACTCCAGAGTATGCTTAAATTAAGCCCTTTTGAAATAGTATGGGAAACACTTCCAAGTTTCTGTTTTAGGAAAACCTGCTTTAGATTTAGAGTGTGAATCAAAAATTAAACAATATGTACAAAATCTAGGGCAAACATGAACAATTTTGCACAAGTTTGCTCATTGCATGTCCATCTACCTGTCTGAAAAGCCCTTACACCCATTCTAGCCAGGAGACTGAGTCTTACTAAAGACCTAAAAAATTCAAGGTCCTGAACAGCAGATAGTCAAGGAATGGACCAGTCCCTATGACATCTTTCTGACACACTCTTCCCTAAGGCTCCTGAGAATCAAGCCTTGGATCCACCACACATGAATAAGCAAACACCACCTGGCAAGAATTCAGACCTTGCTGCTGCTGTTAACACTGCTAGGGAAAGCTGTACCTATATTCCTGAAGGACATTTAAAATTCCCCTATCAGAAAGGGACAGTGTTCCCAAGGCTAAGTGACAATATTACATTTTCTTTTCTTTTTTTTTCTTTTTTTCTGCATTTCCTAGACAATGGCTTCCTCAGCAAATGTATTCTGCTGTGGGGGGTTGCCACCCAAGTCCTCTTCAGGGTTAGATCATGGAGATCCTTTAATCTCTCTAGTTTCTACCCCTCACTAAACACTTGATTGTTTGTCTGCACAACAGGTCTCAGTTTGGAAGCCCATATGTAACACCATGTTTTGAAACATGAAGCAGTCTAGCAGACTCACTTGTTCAGTAGTGCCATCCTCGAGACACCACATATGCCACCTTTTGAAGGCAGCAATCTTTGTCCCTCACATAAAGCCTTTCCTCCATTCCTGATTCCCCTTCCTTTGTTAGGTAGTAAGAACATCTGGGTCTGGAGATAGGTAGGACTATGTTCTTTGCCAGCAGGAAGTAACTACAGAAGAAGGAGACATTTCTCCACTTACCCTTGTAAGATTACAAGGGTCTAGAGTTTTCGAGGGAGGAACTGTTATCATAAAACAGTCAGTCAGATGGAGTGCCAGAGGAGTCTCCCCCCATGGGCCAAGATGATGGCAAGGGAATGTTCTTAAACTGAGTGTGCCAAAAAGTAGAGATATGAATGGATAGGTCCCAAGCATATTAAAAGTTAGAAAGATAAATGGGTAGGGCCCAAGCCTGCCCAAAACTAGAAAGATAATTGAATTAGGAGAAAAACACTCCCCTCCCTATCACTATAAGAACTGTGAGTTTGAGCAGGGAGAAGGAGATGGTCTTTGAGATGAGAGCCCACCATTCTCTCAGGTTGTGCAACACCTGAATAACTCTCTTTTGTTTTGCATCAATAACTGCTTCATGGAGACAGCCAAACCTCTGTTTTTGTTTAGTAACAATAGCAGAGGGCTCACTCTTCCCTTTTCTTTGCAGACACCAAGGAAAGGTCATGTGAATAACAAAGTGAGAAGGTGGCTGTTGCAACCCAAAAAGAAATCCCCACCAGATACCAACATGGTTGGAACCTTGATCCTGGACTACCAGGGTCTAGAAGTGTGAGAAAATAATTTTCTGTTGTTTGAGATACTCATCTATAACATTTTGTTATGACAGCTCAGACTAATATAAATGCTTATTGAACTGACTCATTACTGTGTTATGAGAAGAACATAAGAGGGCATAGGTTTATGAATAAAGTTATAAGAGTCCTCCCATGGAATAGAATAGTATGAAGTGAAATACATTCTTTGGAAATTTGCCAGATACCAGATTAAATGGTTTCAAGTAGTGACAAAGTTTTTCTGTACAACGTCTTAGTAGAGGTAAGTGTCTAGTTAGGGAGGGAGAGTGAATTCCTGGCATTTCAACAACAGAGGGTGATTAACATGGAGAACTAGCCATAAAGCTATTGGAAATGCCAAAAGGATAACAGGGGCAGTAAGAATCCATCACTAGTCCAAGGACTGGAAGAGCCATAAAAGAGAGTGTCATTACCAGAGCCAGGACCTCCTGGAAGTAGTGGGAACACACCTATTGCAGATGGACAGAACAGGAACAAGGGGCCTATCCTCTGGCATCTCCCTTCTTCTCAAACTTCAGTTCTATACTAGTGCCTTCCATTTCACAAACCAGGTGACATAAAGGCAAAAGAGCAAAGAAAAAGGGTTTTGCAGAGTTAAGAAGTGTGAATACAGAGAAGAACAAAGAAAAAGATGGAGATGGATCTGAGAGCAGACAGGAAAATGATAAGCACAGCCTGAAAGTTAGCATCACTCAATCAATGAATATAAAGTCAAATGCCTAAGGCAGCTTGTCACACTGAGTGTTTATAGTGGGAGCATTTGGTGAAGCCTTGGGAATGTGAGGAACTCACTAAAGTAATATATCCTGTTTAGAGATAAATGTTTGGATTCATAAACTATTATGACATGAAATTAAAGATGAGAAATTATTAAGAGGCTGAGTCCTATATATTTGCTGTTAGTCCACTTTAATTTATCCTGATTTCCAAAATTAAAGAACTTAAGACAACAATGAAAGACAATTATTAAAAAGTATTTTAATGTTATGTTATTTTAATATTAAAGTAAACACATTTGTAAAGTACACATGATTTTTAATGACAGACTGTGAAAATAAAAAAGACATTTTCTACTTTCCAGAAAGTAATTCTCACCCCTACTCTGCACACTCAATGTGAAACCCCAGACAGGAAAGAGCAAACATAGTGTCTGGCCTTATTGAACTTATTAACTTATTTATGGGAAGGGGGAGACAATTAGTAATAAAAATTTTTTGGACATGCATATGAAAAAATTGCAAAACAAATACTGAACTATTGAGAGAACTTACATTTATCAGTTGCCTACTAACAACCCCACTGTGCTAGACAATTTATTTGTCTAGTCAAATATTTCTTGATTACCTAATTAGATGAGCTTGGTAATAAGTGGTGTGTATTAACTGTACTAAAGATAAAGATCTGCTTATTTGTAGCCCTGTTACAGAATGGACCCGTGGGGAGGGCAAGATACTATTACTGAATGGACCCCTCCTCTCCTCAGGTCCACCTGTACCAGGTTCGCCTTGCTCACCACCAGGGAATTATGGCTCTCAATGCCAGAGCTTGGTGAAATGGAAAGGAACTATTTATTCAAAAATTATACAGACTTAGAGTAATGACTTAATGTTTTTGTTAAAATCCCAAAGTCCCTTAAAACACCCACAAACACACACAGTATTTCCTTCCCCCATTTGCCCAGTCAGGGGTAATATATCTCAAGAAAAATATACAAATCTGGCTCAGCTAGCCCCCAGTTCTTCCCAGTAAACCCTGATAGGCTCGCAGGCCCCCCCTCAGTTCCCAGCACCGTTAGCTGTGTCCCCAGGATCTCCATTTCTTAATCCAAACCCACCTGGTCCCTTTTCATGGCCCACTAGCAAGAGTCCTTTCATCCCTTTCCTTCCCGCAGTGTCTCTCCTGCATTCTTCCAAACTGCTAAGAGAGCTCTGCACCACTGCTACCTCTTGCTTTTCAGCTTTCTAAGCTGTGTGGAGGTAGCCCCCAAACCATGGGGCTAGCTCCCAAAACTGCATGGCTCCATCCCAAAACCATGTGGTTCCACCCCAAAACTGCATGGTTCCTCCAACTTCAAGACTGCATGATTCTGACCCTCATGCTGCCCGGCCTGGGTTTAAATTCCATTGCAAATCTTCCTCTGCAACTCCATCTCCAACTCCTCCCACAATTGGCTACCCCTGCCAGCATTCCCATATTTTTCCAGCTTCTCTTGGCTGCCATAGTAACTCTGGGCAGGTGTGGCTCTGTGGCGTGGAGCCAACCATCTCCAAGCTCTCTCGCAGGCCAGGTGCTGTAACCAGGGGGAGTTGCCTCACAGTTACATCCTGGGTGATGTCACTCCCATCTTCCTGGTTCAAAGCAGGGCCACAGCCACTTAACATATCCGTGAAAGCAGTCAAAAGTTATAGATATCTTAAATGACTGTTCTTGCAGTTATTTGCAAAACTGTTGATATGCAAAATAACTCCCAAAGGCCCTACTCCATGAGGGTGAAGACATCTATATATTTTTAATATTTTCTGAACACCCCTTGCTCTGAACCTTGTTACAAATCCCTCTTTGGGGGAGTCCTATCTGCACCCTGTTACAGCCCTCTCCCATCTATTAAAATTGAAGCTCACTGAAAATAGCAGTTCTACCTACTTATCTTTTGAATTCCCAGCAAAAGCAAAGAAACATGATTTTTTTAAAAAGCATTGCAAACAGTCTGAAAAATGTGAGATATGTTTGAAGTTTCCTAGTTGCCTCGTGGCAGTAATGGCACACCCATTTTGGCAATCGCCGGACAGCACATTTCCAGCTTTTCTTGCTGTCTCTGAGTCTACGTAGGAGTTATCTTTGCTCACACCCAGTTGTTACCCCATAGACATATCACATAAACTTCTTTGTATACAGAGCAGAGTGTGTTTGTTCACTCCTGTGCTTGGGTGCAGACACTTCCAGTGTACCCACATCTTTATTTCTTAGAGGTCCCCCATTTGGGATTGAACATTTTATGGAGGCCACTTACTTGACAGCTATTTCAGAAAAGAAAACGGACCATCCTTTTCCAGAAACGGAGGAACTAAGGTTAGAGAGCACTGGCTTATGCACTCTGGAGGGTCAGTCCCATTTTGGTCTTGCTTTAGTTTTTAAAATAAGAAGCTGCTTATGCATCTTTCAGCATTTACAGAGCAAGACAAGGTAGAGAGGGCTTTGTGGGGTTGGACCTGCATGGTTTTCTCACTGCTTTTCTTGTGTTTACAGAAAATCATGAGATACTAAATGAGGCCTGTCTGGGTAGTTTCTGCTTCGTGCCTCCCAGACAAACACTTGACTTCTTTCCGTTTCCATGGAAGGGGCAAGGAAGGAACATTCACTGGAAAGCAATCTGTCCTACGGCTGCAGTGACCTTTCTCAACAAGCATTCAGCCTCTTTAATGGCATAGAAGCCACACTCCCTTTGCTACAGATCTTTTAAAAAACCACATTAGAAGTAAAACTAGAGACAAATTCAAAAATTCATTTTGTTTATTTCCAGTGGCATCTAATAATTAGGCAACCTAAATAAGACATGCTTATATTAATTTATGGTGGAAATGAAAATGGTTTTTTTTTATACACATAAACATATGATGCTTTCATTTATGCAATAAAAATGTTTCTATAAAACTCTTAATAAGGATGAAGGGGAAAATGACTAATACTCATATATGTATGTGTGTTTGTACACATCTATGCATTCATAGACATGTGTATAGATATTTGTTTTAACTGCTTTTTTTGTTTGCTTGTTTTGTTTTCAGTTAAAGCCACCAGTATTAGCTAGTGGTGTTTACACCTGCACAGGAATGTCAGACAGCACACCATTCACTGTTGGACAGACTTCTTGTAATTGGAGAGAGAAAATCAAGTCTCAGATCTGCAGGCTTGGCACTTGTATACTCACTGGATAAATCACTTGTACCTCACTGCATTGTTATTGCAGGATCGGGCAAAAATATTTGGCAGGCATTTCAAAGTAAATGCTTCAATCAATGATGGCAGCTAAAGAGGAATATGCCAAGACTAAAGCAAGTGCATACTTTGCTATGAAAGAGTATTTTTCTAATGGAATATTTAATAAAATAAATTACAGTGATACTTCAATTAGAGAGGTGGTAACTTTCTTTAGGAAACTAAGAGGAAAACTCAATTTTAACATAAAATATTTTTCATTAAGACATTAACCTTTCAAAATAACAAATATAAACATGTGGAAAAGTTGCAAAGTGAAAGAAGAAGAAGTTGTCATTTCAGTTCAGTCATGATAAATACCCACTTCTACTTTGGAATCCCTCCATGGAAATATAAATTGATTTTCCTCACACCAAGAATGTGGTATGAGTTTGAATATAGAAAAACCAGATGTATTATTATTGTTGTTATTATTGAAGCATGTTGCCTACCAGAGCTTAGGTGGGTCCAAATTTCCATTATAAGTCACTGTTTTCATAAGGACTTTATAACTTGGACATAACAATTGGCTGTAAACTTACTGGTGAATAACATCTCAGCCTGGGGCAGGCATTTTCCCTCCTTTTAATAATACTAAAGGCTAGACAGCTGTTATTTTTTTTTTCAGTTTTGAAGCAAAAGTTAGGAAGGTATATACCAATGTTAAATAAAGATAAGCTTAAGATATTTAAGTTTTTACCTGAAAGAGCTCCTTATCAAATATTACATTTTTAAATTTTAGAGGAAATAGAAAATTAAATTCCCCAAATGATTAGTTTGTATGTGACATAATTTAGCTTCATGACAATTTGATTTTTATTTTGATCTCTATGACATTATTTATTCCACATAAAGTACCTCACTTGTGTGTATCATCTCTTTTGGGAATGCAAAATTAAGTAAGTTAAAATAGGTTAAAATGCCTAAAATGTCAAAATCATTCTTTACTCTGAATATTTCAATGGATCACTCAAAACTACTTCATCTCAAAATAGAATTTTTTCAGTTTTGAACCTAAATTACTTCTTCCTTTTCCATATTTATATATTTAAAATAAATTCATGCTTTAATTTTGAGGTAACCAAATTGCTTTGAATGTGTTCTGTTTGAATGTGATTTTACCATTGTTTAACATCCTCCCTGGCAAGCAGAGGCAATGAGGGTCAGGGCTGGTGTTTGGTTTGACCTGCACGTGGAGAGCAGTGCTAAACTGGGAGTGTCAAGCTCACCCTTCCAACTTTTCACCTGGACTTACATTTCTACGACCACGGTCTGGGTTGAGTTTTCTTGATACTTGTCCAGGGTCTGTCTCCCCCTGATGACTCACTTTGAATATGATTCTATAGCTGGACCCCAGTATTTGGGTTTCAGTCATAATTCATTTAGTTGCTTGAAATTAGGAATGTAACATGCCAGGCAAGAGGTTCACCAGCTTTGCTGTCAGAGCCAGGCATGAAAGAAATCCTGATTTTGTGCCCTGGCTACAATCTTTCCTCAGTAGGTTAATTGTGTCTTGTTTTTTAATACTGTGTAGGTCATGAACCCATTAGATAATCTTAAGAGAGCTTAGAACTCCTTTCCAGAAAAAAAATGCATATTTGGAGAGAATTATCCCTACAGTTTCAAGGGGTCCATGGATATTCTAAAGGCTGTCCAGAAATGATTAAATCCATGTGCTCCAACCAAAAATTCACTAACAAATCACAATGCAATATTCATAGATGATTACTCATATATTCTCTTTTCCAACTTCAGACACCCATTATTACTCTCAGATGAAGGCTTTCTTAACTGAGAAACTACAAATAACCAGAAGAGATCCTCTATAAGCTCCTGCCACTGAGTATATCTACCTATGAGCATCTATGTCTGTTCACTCAAGCTGCTCTGTTGTTACTATGGATAAATTCTCTTGGCCTCTACCAAACATGCTTCCCTCCCCAATCTCCACCACTATTCAAACCTTTCTCACTCACTCTAGCCATATGCTAATCTCTCTACTGAATCTTCTATTTCTCCCTTTTTATTAGATCCTTCCCATCAGCATATTAACAAGTTGTTACTTCTTCCATTTAAAAAAGAAATTAAAAACAAGCAAATAAAACTTTCTCCAGCTCCTCATTCTAACCCATCTCGCCCCTGTGATTGGTGCATTTTTATCTTTGCTTAACAGGAAAACTCCTGGAAAGTGATTTCTCTTCTCCTTTTCAATTGCTTATTTCTTCCCATTTTCTCTTGAACCAACCAGGCTCCCCTAGCCCTCAACCAATATACTAGAACCATCCTTGTCAAGGCCACCAGTGACCCTCATGTTCTTGAGTCTGCTGACCACTGCTCAGGCTTCAAGTAGGAGTTCTGGTGTGGTGATCCCTCCATCCCCCTTGCCTCTCCCCTGTTTGAACACCCAGCTCTCAGAAGAGCACAGTCTCCTGATTTTATATATACTTCTCAGTCTCCTGGATTGTTTCATTTCTGTTGCCCTGATATCATCTTAGTTGAGTAGCTCAGTGCCTAAACCTTACCCTCTTTTCCTCTAGGATCTGCACTGGCACTCATATAATTTCAAAAATCTTTAGTTTGAAATTCTATATACTTGAAAATCTAAAACCACAGTCTAAATCTTCCCTTTATACTAATTTTTCCTAATAATTATCACTATCTAAATGCTATAAACTTTATTTTTAATATTAATGTTCACTAGAGCATCGTATTCTAGCATGATATTCAGCTTTCTGGTTACTAGAATATATACAGTAGAAGAGCCAGAATTCTGACTTATTCATTGCTGCACCCCAGCACATAGAATAAGAGCTGGTACAAAATGAAACAACACATATTAAACAGTAAGTTAATAATTAAAATTATAATACTAGTTTTTTAATTAAAAAATATTGAGTTCTTGCTCTGTGGCTGGAAATGGGTGAAGCAACTCCTTAATTTCATTCCAGTCATGACTTATCACTCAAAGACAATTCTCATGATTTTAATTTTACACGTGAATAAACTGAAGAGAATTTAGATCAGGACTCAGGAAACTACTACCTTGGGCCATATCTGGCCCACTACCTAATGATTTAAGACTCAAGAGCTAAAAATGTTTATATTTTTAAATGGATGAAAAATTAAAAAAAAAAACAATATCTTGTAACACATAAAACAAAATTGAAATATCAGTGTCTTTTAATAAAATTTTATTTGCACATAGCACATACATTGTTTCTGTATCTTCCTGGAAATACTTTTGTGCTGTGATAACAGATTTGACAGTTCTGGTAAATACTGTGTGGCCCCAAAGCCTAAACCATTTACTAGTTTAGGGCCCTTTACAGAAAAAGTGTGATGACTTTTGTCTTAGAGGACATGTACAAAATCAAGCAGCTGGTAGAGTGATGGAATTCTAACAAGGAATAAATTAGTTCTAAGTCTTGCATTGCATGACTTTTGGTGTCTTCCCTGAAGTTGCAAAAAAAAGTAAAACAATTTCTTAACGTAAGTTATGCCCTCCTTTCAAAATCACTTATATCACACAGAGCATGCCCAGAAAGGTCAGTAGGTCATCCACACAGATGCTGGTCATCCAGCTGCACAAATAAGCAAAGCTGCTTGGAGCAGGGTCAGCAACACCAATCCCAGGTGATGCTCCTAAGTTCTGTCCAGGGCTCAGTCTCCTCCAAGACTCCCTTTTACTAGAGTAAAAGAAGGCCACCATGAACATGGAACACAGTACTGTAGTAGCAAAGAGAGAAATTGATAGTGTCAGCATATGACCTTTATAATAAAGAAGGAAATGTCACTTTCCCAAGAGCATTTTCACTTTTAATGTTGAACACAGAGCAAGAGAGGAGCTTGCCCCATTTAATTTCCTTTCCATTGAAGTAGTGAAAGTGTAGACTGCTTGGCTTGAGCTAGATACTTACTCTGCCTTCATCAGCAGCACAAAGCATTCAACCTCTCTTTATTGTACAGACAACATGTATTTCATATGTCTCAGCTTATTTTAGGTTTCTATAAAATGTCACTAAATACCATACATAACTGATGTTTGTTATGATTAAATAGCTACACATTTCCTGACATATTACATAACTAATTCAAAATGATAATTTTTACTTATTACTTTTTATCGTTATGTATAAAGCAACATTTGAGAATTTAAAATTTTTTGAAGTAACTATGAAACTGAAAAAGACAAAATATATAGTTCAACCAATGTTGCTGGAAAAATTGGTTATTCATACGGAAAAAAATGAAAATTGATTTTGTACTTCTAACTGTATAAAAAATCAACTCCAGATGGATTAAGAACTTAAATGTCAAATGTAAAACTTCAGAACAAAATATAAAAGAACAGATTTCTCACCTCCAGGTGGAAAATATTTTGTAAAAAATGACACAAAATGCCAAATATAATGAATAAAATTATACATTTAATTATATATTTAAAAAAAATCTGTTTTTCAAAAACATCTTAAGGTAAAGACAAGCTACAAACATGGGGTAAATGTTTGCAATGTATAAAGATGATGAAGAATTGGTATCAAGAATGCGCAAAAAACAAGCAATACACACTTTTTCAAAGAAATAAGGAAAAAAAATTGCACCAGAGAAAATTGAACAGAACACAATAACATTGTTGGTGTGCAAAAATGCCTTCAATTTCTGAATATTGACATTGTATCCTGCCATTTTGCCAAGTTCATTTATTAGGTTGAGTAGTTTTTTGGTGGAGTCCATAGGGTTTTCTACGTACGCTATCCTGTCATCTGCAAACAATGATAGCTTTACTTCCTCCTTTCCAACTTGGATGAATTTTCTTTCTTTTTCTTGTCTGATTGCTGTGGCTAAACCTTCCAGTACTATGTTGAATAGAAGTGGTGAAAGCAAATACCCTTATCTTGTGCCTGATGTTAGGGAGAAATCTTTTAGTTTTTGCCCATTGACATGATGTTGGCTGTAGGTTTCTCCTATATGCCCTATATTATGTTGAGGTATACTCCCTCTTCTCTCACTTTTCTGAGTGTTTTTTTTTTTTTATCATAAATGGGTGCTGTACTTTATTAAATGATTTTTTAGTATCTATTGAAATGATCATGTGGTTTTTGTCTTTCATATTGTTTATGTTGTGTAATACATTTATTGATTTGTGGATATTCTTTTATCCTTGCATCTTTTGGATGAATCCCACTTGATCATGGTGTGTGATCTTTTGAATGTGTTGCTGGATTCAGAACCCTAGTACACTGTTGGTGAGAATGCAGACTGGTGCAGCCACTGTGGAAAGCAGTATAGAATTTCCTCAAAAAACTACAGATGGAGCTGCTTTTTGATCCAGTGATCCTACTGCTGGGATTATACCATAAGAATCCTGAAAAACCAGTTCAAAAGAATATGTGCACCCCAATTTTCATAGCAGTGTTATTTACAATAGCCAAGTGTTGGAAACAGCCTAATTGCCCCTCAGTATATAAGCGGATCCAAAAACTATGGTACATTTGCACCATGGGATACTATGCAGCACAAAGAAAGTAGGAACTCCAACTGGAGAGTATTATGCTAAGTGATATAAGCCAGGTGGTTAAAGGCATATACAATATAATCTCACCTGTAAGTAGAACCTAATCATTAAAACAAATGAGCAATATAGAACCAGATACTCAAAAATAAAAAACATACTGACAGTGACCAGAAGAGAAGGAGGAGGGTGAAAATGGGGGAAAAATGGGGGAAGGGAAAGCCAAGGAACACAAATAGAATACTCATGGGCACAGACAACAGGGGCAGAGATTGACTGTGGGAGTGGGGAAGAGACAGAGCAGGAGAGAGCAATGCAGAAAAATGCAGGATAACTATACCTGAACAATAAAAAATAAACTATAAAGTGAGAGACCAGAGATAAACCCAAGTCTCTATGGTCAATTAATGTTTGACAAAGGGGAAAGAAGCATAAAATGGAGTAAAAATAGACTTTTCAACAAATGGTGTTGGGAGAACTGGACTGCCACATGCAAAAAAAGGAAACTCAACCAACAATTTAAACCATATACAAAACTAAACTCACAATGGATAAAAGACTTAAATATAAGTCATGACACTATAAAAGTCCTAGAGGAGAACATATGGAGGAAAATCTCAGATATTCCATGCTTCAATATTTTCACCAATATATTCCCTAGAGCAAGAGGTGTAAAGGAAAGAATAAACAAATGGGATCTCATCAAAATAAAAAAAAACACACACACACAAAATTTCTGCACAGCTAAAGAAAACATCAGCAAAATGAAAAGGGAACCAAACTAATGGGGAAATATATTTGCCAATGATACCTTGGACAAGGGTTTAATCTCCAAAATATATAAATAACTCACATGACTCCACTCTAGGAAGACAAAGAATCCAATTAAAAAATGGGCAAAATAGCTGAACAGACATTTCTCCAAGGAGGACATACAGAGGGCCCAGAGATATATGAAAGGATGCTCAGGATCACCAGCCATCAGGGAGATGTAAATTATAACCACAATGAGATTACATTTCACACTGGTCAGAATGGCCATCAGAACCAAATCAACAAACAACAAGTACTGGCAAGGTGTGGAGAAAAGGGAACTCTAGTTCACTATTGGTGGGAATGCAGACTGGTGTAGCCACTGTGGAAAACAGAATGGACTTTCTTCATAAAACTAAAAATGGAACTATCTTTTTAGTTCCAATTGACCCAGCAATTCCACTGTTTGGACTATACTCTAAGAATCCTGAAATACTAATTCAAAAGGATATATGCATCCCAATGTTCATAGCAGCACAATTCACGATAACCAATTGCTGGAAGCAACGCAATTGCTCCTTAGTAAATGAATGGATTAAAAATCTATGGTATATTTACATAATGGAATACTACACAGCAGAAAGAAAGAAGGAGCTCCTACCCTTTGTGACAGAATGGATAAATCTGGAAAGGATTATGCTACATGAAATAAGCCAAGAGGTAAAAGAGAAATACCATATGATCTCACCTACAAGTGGAACCTATTCAACAAAACAAACAATCAAGCAAGCAAAAAATAACTAGAGACATTGAAATTAAGAACAGACTGACAGTAACCATAGAGGAGCTGAGAGGGGATAATGGAGGATAAGGGCAGGAAGGGTTTTCAGGAACTACTATAAAGGATGCATGGACAAAGCCATTGTGGGGTTGGATCAAGGGTGGGAAATAGGGTGGCTGTAGTGGGTGGAATGGTGGGGGGGAATAGAGACAACTGTATTTGAACAACAATAAAAATGTGGAAAAAATAAATAAACTGTAAAGCAAGTATCCAAAATCAAATAAATAAATCAATATAGTGTGAGATAAAAAATTACAACAACCGGTATTTCACGAAAGAGGAACCACTACAGGTAATAGACATGAAGGAGTCTAAAAGTCACTAATAACGAAATCTAGTTAAAGGTGAAATAAAATGCCATTTGATTCCTTTATTTAGTAAAGAGTAAGATGTCTGTTGGAAAGTACTTGAGTCAATGGAAGTCTTCATATGTACTAGTGGGACTGCAAATTATACAACCATGTGGAAAATATTTTGGCATTATTTTATGAAATTGAAGATCTGCATACTCTGTGAGCCAAGAATTTCATACCCAGGAATTTACTAATATATGTGTCTCTATCAGGAGTTGTACTGTGAATGCTCACAGAAGCCTTTATCTCAATTACCAAAACTGTGAATAATCAAAACATCTGTTAATAGAGAAGTGATAAATAAATGAAGTTATACACACACAATGTAATATTATAGAGTGTTAAAAATGAAATACTGAGAGCTCATGCAACAACACAGATTGATCTTTGCAATGTCACATTGTTTCAGCCCCAGCTACTGTAACAAAAAGACTAGGGTAGGGACTGGGGGCTGAAACAACAGATATTTATTTCTCTGTTTCTGAAGGCTGGTCAGTTGGGCTGCTGGTGAGGGCTTTCTCTCTTGTAGATGGCCACCTTCATATTGTGTGCTCACGTGGCCTGTTCTGAGTAGATGTTCCTGGAAGAAAAAGCAGCTCTGATCTCTTCTCCTCTTAAAGTGGCACTAATCCAATGACAAGGGCTCCATCTTTATGGTCTCATTTAAACATATTCACCTCCCAAAGACCTCACTATCTAATACTAAAATCATATTGGGAGTTAGGGCTTCAACATATGAGTTTGGGAGGACACAAATGTTCAGCCCATAACAGATGCATTGAGTGAAAAATCCAAATCCGGAGGGAATAATCTGAAGCATGTACATGTAAACCATATGTTGTTTAGGCTGTTGTGAAATGGGATGGAGAGAACATGTAGTTAGTGAGAATGTTCAAGGTCATCAATTAGGAAGGGGTACAGCAGAGTTTAACCTGTTATGAAATGAATAAATGAATGGAAATAAGTAAGTGGAGAAGGTTATGCATAAACTCTGAATTATGGTGATAGAATGCTATTGCCTATAACTACAGATTTTGATTAATTGGAAGATTTTATTCATTTACATATTTTAGAGAGAGGAGGAGGGAAGGAGAAAGGGAGAGAAACATCAGTGTGTGAGAGAAATATCAATCAGTTATGTTTTTCATGCCTCCAACTGGGAACCTGGCCTGCAACCCACACATGTGCTCTGATCAAGAATCTGACTGGCAGCAAACTTTAGGTTTGTTCAACAACACCCAAGCCACTGAGCCACAGCAGTTGGGGCAGCTTTTGATTAATTCAATACATGAGAGTCAGAGAAACAGAGAGAATGGCCAGGAATTGGTGCAGTTCAGGAGATAAACATGAGGCAATGGAAACTAAGTTCGAGGACAAACTACCTAGGAGTCTCCCTAGGCTGGTACAAGGATGTGTGGACACTTATATAATCACCGGAATCACCACAGAGAACCGCTAAGGACAGTTACATGTTATCATGAATCTTTCCTTCCAGAGGAGGAAGGCAATCTGGGAAAAAGGAAATGAGATAATTATAAAAATAATTTTGTGAATCAAATTAAGGTATAGTTCAAATTTTACTGAGAAAATGATGGGGCAGATGATAGTGATAGGTTAGTATTTCTCCCTTAACTCCTTCCAAATTTCATTTTTATTATAGTTCAAAAGATCTAAAAATCACACCTTTTCTGTCATTTTCCTATGGCAGCTACTAACCAGGCAGACATCTTACTCTAATAAAATAGTTGTCCCCATGTTTGAACATCCTAACTCAATTTTTAAGTCATTTCAAGTCAGAACTTTTTGCACCTGAGTTGCAAATTCCTAGGAACAGAAATTCATAACAAAAGCATAACCTTAGGGCTTCCTGGTTCATTCCCCTTCAGTTGATCCATAAAAAAATCCTAAGTGGAGACAAAACTAAGAGATGAGCTAATATAGACTGAGCTCATTTGATAGCACTGAAAAATGACTTGTTTATTGCAAGCAACCCATCGATCCACTTCTCAGCATTACTTAACATGATTCTACCCATCCACCCACATCTTCCCTCAGAATGGCTGTTGTGGATTAAGCAAGGTTGAACTTTTCCCCCTCACTCCCAACCCCCACCACCTATGACTGCATAGAGCAAAGTTGACTAAATGAGTCTTTTGCTTTAGGAAGAGGCAAATGTAAGTGACAATTTGGACAGAAGACCACCAACAAAACCTTGTGTAAGAAAAAATATTTCTTTCCTGGGCAAGGAAAGTCAATATCCAGATTAACAGTTAATTTCCCACTCAAAGTGTGTGGATACAATAAAAGCAGACAGCGCTTTCCATAGATGAGCATATAATTTATCATCTCAGATGAAGTGCCTTTGAGCATGAAACAGGGGCACTAGTGGCAATTAAGATTAGACAAGTGATGTTAACACAATCTGGGCAAGCTAACAAATACTTATGTCATTGTAACCAAACAAATGAGTTCCTTCACCCAAGATCTCAGTGTGGGGACCCTCTTCCTAAGAAGGTAAAAAACAACACTGGAAATGTGACTTAGAGTTTGGCAGAAATTTGTTGGTTTCTTTATATTCAGTACTTGACCACCATTCTAATATGGATTTATCTTGAAGATAATTTTTTTTGGAAATGACATTTCTGTGTAATCAAAAATGTGCAAGTAAGCACATAATATCATTTTTTTTTTTAAGATTGGAAAGGAATACACCTGAGTGTCAATAGTTTTTACTCCTGAATAGGGGGTTATGGGTCATTTTAAATTTCTTTTTTGCATTATTTTAATTTATCTAAAATGAATTATGTCTATATATTATATTTAAAGTATTCAATCTTATTCTCAAATATTGTATACAACTGTTTTCATCAATCAAATTGCTTGAAATTAGCAGTTAGTAAAGACATATCAAGGATATCTACATTTTTAAATTGTCTTTAAGATGATGAGGCTTTGGGATTCATCTCTAATAGGACATTTCCTTCTCAATTTCTGAAAATCGTGAATTCCTCTCTAATTTGAATTTCTCTCCTGGTTCAGAAACATGAAAAATTAGAGCTAGAGGACTAGAGACTTTTTGCAAGCATTTACCACGAAATAGTTCCTCTGACATATATAAAATAGCAATATGTTTACCTGCAAAAGATTGGGCCTTTTGAATTGCAGTTCCCTTAAGAATTCAGTAACTGAAGTGTCAGTGATAAGTCTCTGACAAAGAAGATTTCATAGCAGGACCCTTAAACAGTTGAGTATAATCTTTAGCTAAAGACTATACTCTCCTATAAAGTATTCAAATTCATCTTTGCCTCTGCGCAAAGCTAAAGCTAAACTAGAAAACTAGAGCAAAGCTAGAGAACTATAATGACATAACAGCTGTGAGATTGTAACAGGGTGCAGCCAAGAGGGGGGCCCCAAAAGGGAGTTGGAATGGGGCCCAGAACTCACGGTGTCCAGGAAATATTAGAGGGACATATAAGATGTCCTCACCCCTCCCCCAC
Organism: Anoura caudifer; assembly: GCA_004027475.1. Taxonomy (NCBI): domain Eukaryota; kingdom Metazoa; phylum Chordata; class Mammalia; order Chiroptera; family Phyllostomidae; genus Anoura; species Anoura caudifer. Next base: position 37 of record PVKU01010811.1, on the reverse strand, counting down.
AGGTATGGGTTGGGGGAAGGGACAAATGGAGCAGGGC
>PVKU01010810.1:0-48822 GCA_004027475.1 Anoura caudifer | reverse complement strand
GAAGAAACTGCCAGTTTCTCAGGAGAGCCTGGAACCTATGCAAACTCACCCACCCTGGGAACCACAACTGGGACAGCAGCTAAAGGGGCGCCAGTCACATAAGGGAAGTGGGTGAAGTGACTGGCAACAGGGCGCGGACCAGACAAGCCCCCAGAAGTCAGCCAGAAGTGGCATTGTCCCCTCTTTGACCCCTCCCCACCCACAGAGCCATGGTTGCCCCACCCTGGCAAATACCCAAGGCTCTGCCCCACACAATTTAACAGGTGCACTAAAACAGAATCAAAGCAGCTCTACCTGGTACACAGATACAGGGAGGCTGCCAAAATCAGGACACAAAGAAATATGGCCCAAATGAAGGAACAGAGCAGAACCCCAGAAAAAGAACTAAATGATGCAGAGATAGCCAGCCTATTAGATGCAGAATTCAAAACACTGGTGGTCAGAATGCTCAAAGATCTCATTGAATATGGCAAAGGCATAAGGGAAGAAATGAAGGCTCTACTAAGGGAAATAAAGATTAATCTGCAGGAAACCAATAGTGAAGGGAAGGAACCTGGTGTTCAAATCAATGATTTGGAACATAAGGAGGAAATAAACATTCAACCAGAACAAAATGAAGAAACAATAATTCAAAAAATGAGGAGAGTTTAAGAAGACTCTGGGACATCTCCAAAAGGACCAACATCTGAATCATAGGGGTGCCAGAAGGAGAAGAGATAGAGCAAGAGATTGAAAACTTAGTTGGAAAAATAATGAAAGAAAATTTCCCTAATTTGGCAAAGGAAATAGACATACAAGTCCAGAAAGCACAGAGAGTCCCAAACAAGTTGGTTCCAAAGAGGCCCACACCAAGACACATTGTAATTAAAATGCAAAAGATTAAAGATAAAGAATCTTAAAAGCAGCTAGAGAAACGCAGAGAGTTACCTACCAAGGAGTTCCCATAAGACTAGCAGCTGACTCCTCAAAAGAAGCCTTTCTGGCAAGAAGGGAGTGGCAAGAAATAGTTCAAAGTGATGAAAAGCAAGGACCTACAACTTAAATTACTCTATCCAGCAAGCTATCATTTAGAATGGAAGGACAGACAAAGTGCTTCCCAGACAAGGTAAAGCTAAAGGTGTTCATCATCATCAAGCCCTTATTATATGAAATATTAAAGGGACTTACTTAGGAAAAAGATGAAAACTATGAATGGTAAAATGACAAACTCACAACTATCAACAGCTGAATCTAAAAAACAAAAACAAACTAAGCAAACAATAGAATAGGAATAGAATCATAGATATGGAGACCATTTGGTGGGTTATCAGCTAGCTGGGGGGGGAGGGGAGAATGGGAGAAAAGGTATAGGGATTTAGAAGCATAATTGGGTAGTTACCAAATAGACAGGGGGAGGTTAAGAACAGTATAGCCAATGGAGAAGCCAAAGAACTTACATGTATGACCCATGCACATGAACTAAGTGTGTGGGGGGGCAGGAATCGCTGGAAGGAAGGGAGAAATTAGGCAGAGGAGGTCAAAGGTGGAAAAATTGGGACAACTGTAATAGCATAATCAATAGAATATACATTAAAAAATAATCAACCAGTGAATAAATAAGTGGAACAACAAATCTCTTCCTTTCTACTCCCATTCCTCTCTCTAAAAATCAATTAAATATTTAAAAAAGAAAGAAAACTTGAAACCATTCAGTTGAGGCTCTCTCATTACCCTTTTCCCTGGTCCCATACCCCTTCTTGCCACCTGACTATCCTCTTTGGCACTTAACCTTTTTCATGCATGTTTTTATACTTTTACTACTTACGTATATAGCTATAAACCACAGGTAGTGATGCTTTGTTTATGTTTTTTAACAGCTCCATTGAGATATAGTTTTCATACCATAAAACTATATGCACTGTTTTAATGGTACATTTTAATGATGTTCAGTAAATTTACTGAGTTGTGCAACCATTACCACAATCCTATATTCATTTTTGTTTTAATAATAGCTTTATTGAGACATAATTTACATACCATAAAATTTATCAATTTAAAGTGTACCATTCAATAGTTTTTAGTATATTCACAGAGTTGTGCACTCATCACCACTACCTCATTGCAGACCCTAACATTGTCATCACTCCAAAAAGAAACCCCATCCCCATTAGCAGTCACTCCCCACCTTTCCCCTTTCCCAGCCCCTGGCAACCACTATTCTGTTTCTGTCTTTCTGATTGGTCTATTCTGGACATTTCATATAAATGAAACCATAAACTATGCAGTTTCTTGTGACTGCTCCATCTTTATAATCCACAAAATTGTATGAGATAACTACTGCATGCCAAACACTGGTGCTGGGGATACATATGGAGTTTAACAGCATATGAGGGCAATTTAGATTTTGATTTCTACAACTTCTAATCTATCTCTATTTTGCTAAAGCTGTTGCAAAAGGGGAACAATATACAGGAGATACATGACTATCAGTGTGGATGTGGCCGAGGTGCAGACCTGGAGGAGTAGGCTGGGTTTGACTGGAGCTGGGGTGAGAGGAGGAAGGTGGACCCTGAACCCAAGTCTAGTCTTGATATAGGACCACTCATTGCCAGCACAAGCTCTGGGTGGGGAACTGAGGGAGTATTAATTTTTCTTTTGCTCCCAAGACAAGCATTGATGGAAGAACTGGTGAATAACCACTTGCAAGGGTACCTGGATGAGATTCACCGCCTGAAACAGAATCTGGCCTGTGTTGAAGAACAAATGGCCTATCTTTCCTATGAGAGAGCCAAGGAAATATGGGTGAGTTCCTCATGGGGGAGCTTTTTGAGAAAGAGCCAGTGAGAAGGAAGGATGTAGGGATGAGAGAGGCAAAGGATGAGTGAATCTGTTTTGATAACCTCCAAGGAAAGAGACTGATCTTTAAGTTGAACCCCTGCTGAGGGTTTAATGCCAACTCACACATTTTATTTAGACCTAGCAGTGTCCACTCCTTATGTTCATGCCTCCCTCCCCCTTCCCTTTAGCTGATCTGGGAACTTGGGCACTGCAGTTCTCATACCTGAGCATGCATCACAACCACCTGCAGGAGGTGCTGATGGTGCAGGGAACACCAGCTGGGAACCCCTGCTTTTTACCCTGGGGTCACAAACATGGGTAAAGGATTTTCCTCTCCTGTGACAGATAGCATTATTCTCTTCCACACCCCACACTTGTCCTTGGTCAGCTCTCTCACAGCCAGGCTCCCTGTCTCAGGTTACATTGGGTGAGGGGTGAGTCAAACCAGACCTTCATTCACTGTTACTGGGAAACATGGACCGTCCCAAGATGGGGCTGTCAGCACATGTGTGCTCTAGGTTCTCGACTTCCCTCTAAATCTTCAGTTCACCAACGCCTGGTGTGCTCCCCTTAGGAACTCAAGTAAATGGCCGCATTTCCCTTCTGACCTCTTGTGAGGGTATGTGTTTTTGTCACCTGCAGGAGGTCATGGAGACTTTTAAGAGTCGTATAGCCACGCTTGAAACTCTACAGCAAGTGACTCCACCAGAGATGACAGAGAACCTTAGGAACCGTTCCCAGAAGTTTATGTTTCGATTTCTGAACCTGTTCCTCACACTGGCCACCATCTTCTTAGTCTTCATCTTTACCGTGTGCACCTGCCCCTTGCTGCTGTTAAATTCACGCCTGCGCATATGCACCATGCTCATGCTGATTGGACTTGGTGCCCTGGCCTGGCAGAAGTGGTATGCCATCCCTGCCATGGACTGGCAGGCTTGGGTCACCTCCAGGTGGAGACTGTATTTCAAGGACTCCCAGTCTCTATCAGATGGGCCTTAAAAAGCCTGGGTTTGCTAGCTCTTCTCCCTTTCAGGTGTCAGGGCATCCAGCCAGCCCTCCTCAGACAGCCGCTTCTCAGTTCTCCCTTTTGGATTTTATCAGCACTGTGAGAGGTTTGTGGATGCCTACCCAATTCACAGTTCCCTTTCTCACATCCTTCCATACCGTCTGCAGACACAAGGCCTGGAAAAGATTAAAGTCTCTGAAGTGCAGTGTTGCTCTCCACTCTAAATCCTTCATGCCGTCTTGTGACCTGGTGACTGAATGCTCAGTCTCAGGTGCCTCCTTTGCCGCGACTTTGTTGTTTTTGGCAAAGGGAAACTACATTTATTTCTCAGGGATGGAGAAGAAGGGATGGTGGGGGTGGTGGCCAAAGCCCCAGTGAGTGGAACAGGGGTTATGTTTTTTGGTAGGAGACAGATCTTTTTGTTGTTGGGGCTGGAAGAGTCTCAGGCAGGTGACACTGAAGAGACAGATGAGACCTCTGTTTTGGAGGTGCTGGAGAGTTCAGAGCTATCATCCACTTTCTTCCCAAAAAGCTGCAAGATGCAGTTTCGAAACTGCAGGACAGAAAGTGTTAGTCAGCAGAGCAGGAAGGGTCGATGTGCTATGTGAAAGGTAAAGCTTAGGGCATTCAGAGGAAGGTATTCATTAAATGTCATCTGAATGACTTAACACCTTCTCTTCTACCATTTAGAACCCTACACAGTGAATGGAGGAAGGCTCAGGTTGTTCTTTGCACATAAGGATGGTCTATTTCTGACTCTTTGGTCATCTAAGCCATCTAATTTAGCAGCTGATGGTAAGTATTGTGGGTCATATCATGTCCCCCCAAAAGAGATGTTCAAGTCCTAACACTTGGAGTCTGTGAGTGAGACCTTATTTGGAAATAGCCTTTGCAGATGTGATTTAGATATACGTTACCATGAGGTCATGCTGGAGAAGAGTGGGCCCTGATCCAATGACTAGTATTCTTATAAGCAGAAGGGAATTTGGACACAGACACATAGGCACAAAGGGAAGAAGGCCATGTGAAAGTGAAGACAGAGATCTGGGTGTTCCAAATCAGGGAACAGCAAGTACCTACCAGAAGCTAGGAGTGGGGTATGGAACAGATTCTCCCCCAGAGCCCTTAGAAGGAACCAACCCTGCTGACACTTGATCTCAGACTTTTGGCCTCTAGAACTGGGAGACAATATATTAAAGTCACCCAGTCTGTGGCCGTGTCTTACGGCACCCCAGGGAACTCATACAGTGACCAAAGATGATGCCAGCTAAGAGGCCCATGCATAGAGTGGCCTGTCTCCAGAATGTCTGGGAAGGGACATTCTAGTAAAAAGGAACATGTTTGTCATTTTGTTTCTATTCCATCAATTTTGAGGCCAGATGAGGACTAGGTAGACAACAGTCTAGCCACCACCTCATCTCTTTAGCCAAGAGAGTCTTCTGGCACCAGGAGGGACCTGTTCTTTGCTCTTTGACCCCTAAAGAGATCTGGGCCACATGCATTTCTCAGATTATACCTCAAATCATCACTGAGGTAACCACAGTGCTTTGAGAATGCAGACCAGATGCGTTTCCTGTGTACCCCAGGCCTATTCTTGACTACCTCCAGCTCCCTCCAAAACCAAAACTCCCCAAAATAAAAAACATAATTGTTGAAATCAATAACAGAAGAAATGGGCTGGCTAAACAGCAGAATCAACTCAGCTGAAAGGGCTAAGGCAGATGAGGCTAAGGAATTCATTCGACACATTCACTTAACATCTATCTACTTACTGGGTGCCTATTCTGTGCCAGACTGTGCCCTAGGGGCATCAGCAGGGAGGTCCTCATGGAGTTCCGCTCCAGAAAGTTCTCTCAGAGTGGAACAGGAAGGGGTAACAGTATGAAAAGGGTGAAAGAAATGTTTGAAAGCCTGGGGACGTCCAGAAGTGCAGACATCTGTCTAGGAGGGGGACAAAAGAAAGACTCAAGCAAACACAGGACTTGGCAAGTTAATCTAGGATTCCACAAACAAGAGACAGACCTAAAAAGAGACCCATGCGAAAGACAGGAAACAGGGGTCAGGGATAGAACTCTACTCCAAGTATTGAGGTGGCAGGAATGGAATCCTGGGGAATCAACTGTGGTACTGGTCCTAGTGAATATTTAAACATCACCGAAAGAATGCATACTTAAGGAACTCAACAAAGAGTCAGAGGCAGGCAGGAGAAGGCAAAGCCATGGGGCAACTGTGAAATGGAGGAGCAGAGAAGAGCCAGTTGGAAGGATTAGGCTGGGTCTGGTGAAATAGAAGGTCCCTGAGAGGGCAGTATTTCTGACCCACAGACCTTTCTGGTCACCATCAAATCACATCACAGATACACCTTAACGGAGTGGATGTGAAGTGGATGTCAAGGAAGAATAAGAAGGCAAATTGCACTTGGAATATGATGAGCCGCAATAGTCACCTATAACCTACCAAGAAGTGTAAGAGTCATGGGCAGTTTGCTGTGGAGGCCCAATATGCCAGTCCATGCTGCCTGCTATTTGGTGAGACTTTGGGCAGGACCACAGAATGTCCCCCCTAAACTAATCTACAAAGCCACAAAAGGCACTGGTGGGTGCAGCCAGGAAGGGCCTCTTTTAGGTCCTGGTCAGAGTTAGGGTTTGAAGATGGAAATACGAAGACTGAAAGAAAAGTTGCGCCGATAATGCCAAGAAGTGCACACCTAGGGTACTGTGGCCATGTTCAGGCAGTCCTCCGGTATTTGAGCTCTAGGCTAGTCCAGAGGCCAATGGAAGGGAGGAGCTCATCAGTGCACGGGCAAATGCAGGAAACGCCCACCCTCAGGCCAAAACCATGAAAGGATCCAGAGGGAGAGGGCTGCCTAGGGTTGGGTCACATGCTGAACCTTCTCAGGTCATTGTCCTGGAGGCCAGACAAGATACCAGGTGGAAGCCATTATGGGGCTCCTCCAGGTTCTATTTCTAGTTTCCTCTGCCGACAGTGTGACTTACCTGCCGATTCATAAAGACATAGATAATGGGGTTGTAGATAGTGGCACTTTTGGCAAAGTAGGCTGGCAGGGCAGCCACCAGAGGGTGAAAGGCGTAGCCGGGGTGGGCAGCAGCAAAGCATGCAAAGAAGGTGTAGGGACCCCAGCAGAGGCAATATGCCAGGATCATCACCACCACCATGCGTGTCACCTCCTTCTCTGCCTTCTGGGTGGACTCGGATTCTTTTTGCTGCTTTGCCACCTGGGGGAGACAGAGAGTTGTACCAAGGGACAGTGAATGGGAGAGTCCCTCTAGACTCTGAATCTGAAGGGACTCCACGTTCCTATTGCTTGGGCAGCAAGTCCGGGAGGCAGTGAGTGATGGGCAGCTCAAGGATGGGAACTCGTGGGGAGAAGGAGATGGGCCTACCTGCCACAGCAACTTGGATAGCCAGCAGCTAGTTCCCATCTGGGTGAGTACACATCTGGCCTGGGGTGGTCTTGCACCAGAGCTGCACATGCTTTGAGTTAGCACACAGCTAAATCTGGCCTAGATGGCCCTGAGCTTGGGCCTTCCAAACTCTTGGCTTATCTTGACTCCTGTTAGGAGTTTGGGCAGCAAGGAGCTAAGGGGGCTGTTCTTAGCCTCACCTGGTCCCTTATCAGCCTGTCCCCTCCTAGGCTCAGGTCTGGGGCTGGGCAGGAGAAGGCACAGGGGCTGGCCACTGCCTGCTATGGGAAAGGACTGATGGCAGGCAGCTGAGTAGGCATGGGGGAAAACTGTGAGCAGGCAACACATTCTAGAGCCTGGGCTCCATATCTCAGACCTAATGTGGCCCAAACCATGGCTAGAACCTACGGGAGCCAGCTAAATTGGTTCTGATCCTTGACCACCAGGAGGGTGGGGGAGGTACAGGGGGAATACCACCGACTGAAGGTAATGACATGAGGGGAGCTTATCTTGAGCCTGTGGCCTCCGCTGTAGAGAGAGCTTCTGAGCACATGCTAATCTGATTGTGGGTACAAGCAGCTTCATATATGGAAAGGTGTCACCCCAAAGGGCCTTCTACCGCCTGTGCCAAGCAGGATCCCAACAAGAACAGATGGCACGTCCAGATCAAGCTAATTGTAGCTTAGATAATTGATAAAGGGACAACTTATTTATCATGTTCAGTAGACCACGAGGGGAGCACAGAGCTCTCAGCACCCCAGGATCCAATCTTACTCTCTTGTCTTGCTCTGATTTCCTACAAGGGCTCCCCAGGGGTAGCCCAGCTGGTGCAGGGAAGTGGGGGTGTGGCTGCAGACAGGATCAGTTCTCAGGGAGAAGGAGGGTGGAGAGTGGGCCTGGGGGGCAGATGGCACCTGTGAATCCACTCCTTAGCCTGCGCCAACAGCCCAGTGAAGGGGACAAGGGACCTCTGGTGGCAGCCTTTTAAAAACACTCCTTGATTTGCAGGTTTCAATCCTGTGTCTGGCTGCCCCTGGAACTGTCCTGGGTCAGGAGGGATATAGCTATGCTCCTTTATTGGGCTCCTCCACTATGGATTGGGGGCTATCCCTTCCCATTCTATAAGGACAAGGACAGGAGAACAAAGGCTGTAACAGCAGTCCCAAAGAAATTGCCAGATTCATGTCTGGTTTGGGGGCAGGAGAGCAGACTGGGTGACCCTCTGTTCCTGCCCAGATATCCCTGGCCTTCATGTTCCTACCAGCCAGGGATGAAGCCAGGAAGGCACGGGGGCTTACAGCTCGGATGGCCAGCCACACTTGGAGATAGCAGAGCACGATGACACTGAGCGGGATGATGCAGCATGTGGTCATGAGGACAATCATGTATGACTGCACCCCAGGGTACGAGCTACCGCTGAACACATCTGGGCCGCATGAAGTCTTCAGGCCATGGGGCCAGTACCTGGATGGAAGGACCAGCAGCCTGTCTTGATGCATGCAAGGCAACCTGGGAGCCCTCAGCCCAGGGAGGCCACTGACTTCGTTAGGATTGTTGGATTTTTTTTTTTATTGAGGTGAAATTCACATTACATGAATTGACCATTTTTGAACTGAACAGTTCAGTGGCATTTAGCACATCCATTGTCACTATCTGGTTTCAGAACATTGTCCTCACCTGATTACATCCCCTTTTTACAAAGGGAGGGTGAGGTATTCTCTTGCCTTCTAAGAACACCTGTGAATATCTGAATCATTTTTGTGGGGTCAACTAGATCAGCCCGTGGACTGAAGTTGTAGGCATTTCTTCATGTGTTCCTGTGAGCAGTTCACACTTGGGAGAAACAGACCTTTCCAGAGGCTGGGAGACCATGGGGTGTATTTCCATGTTGCAGCCAGCTAGATTCATGCTTTCGTAGCCACTGCATGCTCCAAGGGGTCTCAGGGAGAGTCAGGTCCATCCTCACTTTATTTGTGGGGCCATGGAGACCCAAAGACAGAAAGCTATTTGTCCCAGGGTCACAGAGGAAATCACAAGTCTGACCCTCCCCTTTCCACCCTAACAAGCCGCCTTCCTGGCACCCTGGCATCCTTACCTGCTCCAACCAAAGATGGGTGGGGCCGTCCACACAGCAGCCCAGACCCAGGAGAAGGTGATGCCTGCGATGGCCAGCTTGGCATCAAATCTCATATTGCCGAAAGGCTTGCAGACCACCAACCACCTCTCCCAGGAAATGATGGCCAGGGACCAGAGACCTGTGATCCCTGCAGGGGAGAGCAGACAGATGATGGCTTTGAGCCTCCTACATCACTTCTTCCATATGGACCAGCTGACAATTTTCCAGACGAGGAGGCACTCTTCAACTACCTGCAAAACCTCATTGTCCAAAGAATGTTTTCAGGTCCAGGGGGTACTAGGTCTCTTGATCAATTTCTTTTCCTAACACGAGCCTTCCCATTTTTCCCCACTGGGCCTCTCCTTGCTCCCTCTGGTTTGGCCTCTTGGTCCACCTTGCTTTCCCTCTTTCTTTTACTTGGTCACCAGCCATTCCTCTGATGACATTGAGGTAACCCCCGATGGCCATGCACATACCAACATGACCCACTGATATGCTATGACCCAACCAACAGCTGTGCCCCTCCTGCCAGTATGCATATGTCCCTTTAGGCCCTTGGAACCCCCCCTCCCCGATATGCCACCACCTTGCTCCATTTGGCAGGTGCAGACCATGTCTCCCATCCTGCTTAGACCCCAGAGGAGTGCACAGCATTCAGGGGTCCTGAACTGGGGTGGGAAAAATGACATTTTTGTTTTCACCAACCTTTAATGGACACTGGCATTTCCTTCCACTTTGAGAGTGGCAGCACTAGCAGTGCCTGTGACTTGGTCACTTTACAGAGGTGGCAGACATTTCCAATATCACTATGTTCATTACCATTTTGAAATTTCAATGGCTGTTAGGCCAGATCCAGTTATTTGATGCTTTAATGAAGAATAATGTCACGAATTCTTCTAAAAATACCTTTAATACTAATTATTCAATGATAATAGAATTAAATTTAGCATTATAATTTTAATCCTAATACTTTAAATGAAGAACTATGTTGCTAATTACTATTTAATACTTTGATTATTATATTTCAGTATCCTTGTAATCCTATGGACCTTGTGTGCGTTTACAAACATTCTTCTGAGAAGGGGTCCATATGTCTCCCCGGAGGGCCAGGGAGTGCCTGCGGCACTGAAACTGGCTCGGAACTGCTGGCATCATGTTACCACCTACCTCCTAAGGTTGTGGGAAGGTTCAACGTGTTCATTTAACAAGCCGCCTTCCTGCTCCCATTTTACAGATGGAAAAATGGAGGAAGAACAGAGCAGTAAAATAATTCAGTGGAGCTCACACCACTAGTAATTCAAATCTGGGGCCAGGCTCCAGGCCCCATTTCCCAGGCCCCTCCTATCTTTCTGTTTCTATTATTCACCTCCTCAGATTCCAAAGTGGAGATCAGGTTAGGCGACAATAAGACAAGTCCAAGTTAGATGTGGAAGCTAAGGACCCCAGTCTGTTGGCCAGGTGGCCCTGCTGAAGTTTAAAAATGGCACAGTTGGTGCAAGCTTCCACTGGTTTGACAGCTGCAGGCCTGGAGACAGGCTGCGTGTAACGAGGGCTTTGGCCTTTGGGCTCCTGTAGTCTTGAGTGGATACCAAGGCTGTAAGCCTGCAGTCCTCTGTTCTCTCACGGGGGCTGCTGCAGGGGACTTGGCCTCAGCAGGCCTGCCTATCCTCCTCTTCCTTGTTGGCCCCTGAGAAAGAAGCCTGGCCTCATGGCAACCACCTCAGCTCACCAGGTGCCCAACATGCGGCAGATCCAACTTCTGCTCTAGCTTCCTTGACTCTCCTGTTGATGTGGCTTTGGCTTTCTCACTCAGACTCCCTTCCATCTTCCAGCCTCTTCCTGGGTGTCCTCTTCCAGCCCCCTCCTCCCAAAATAAACTGTCCACTCCAGAGTGTGCTATCCCAAGCTTGCCTGCCTCTTGTTGTCTGCTCAACAATCACTCACCAGTTGTCTGCCCGCACCCAACCACCGACTGAACCCAGCTTTCCTCAGCCACCTTGCCCAGCCCCCTTCTTATTCTGCTGACTCAAGATTTAACTCCTCCAAGATACGGTCCTCTGAGAGGACTGTTGGCACTGTGTAGTTACTATCTGATGTAGGGCCTCCTCTTCCCAGGACTTGGAACACTTTGGGCTGGAACCCTGTGTGCAGCATCCTATATACCTGGTGCCTAGCATAAAGCTCAGCACACGGGTACTTTTCAGCCAATGTTCACCTGAATGGAGCTGCGGCCCACAGAAATGTTAGTAATGGGGACAGGAGAAGGAATCTGGTAATTCTTTCCCTGGAAAAAAGCCAACACAGCTGAGCTGAAAGGGAACACATCCTGATTTCAGTGGGAGCTCTGTTTGGGGTGCCCGCAGCGCTCCCCTCTCACATTGTTCTGGGGTCATGTGGCTCTATATCCGTTTTCTCACGTGCCAGCTCTATGGCCCCAAACTGGCTGTTCCCAGGCAGAACCTATCTCAGAGCAGGCACTCAGGGTATGTTGGACCTCACAGTCCCACCCCCGACCTCAGTGATGATCTTGGCCCTGGTTTCCCCTGCAGGTCAGTCTCCCTTCAAAGGTGTATTGCAGGCACACCTGGGGGTTTGCTGTATGAATGTTTTCTTTATGTACAGCAGGCTGGGTCTCTCCTGAGGCTGAACCCTCAACTGGCTTACCACACAGGGAGACAGTGTAGCCCTCCACGATGCACAGAGGGTGGCCCAGCACAAAGTAGCCGTAGATCTGGTTCACAACGCTGATAGTGCTGGCGATGATGGTCTCTGCCAGGTCAGCAACTGCCAAGTTCACCAGGATCCAGTTCAGAGGGTGGCGCAGCTTTTTGAACCTTACGGTGGCCACTAGTACAAGCCCATTAGTGAAGACAGATGCAAAGACCACGAAGATCATCCAGGCACTGGTGAGGTGATACACCCATCTGGGAGCAATATGGTAATTGGGGCCTTCAAAGGGGCCTGGAGGCAGGAGGTACAGCGTAGATATCAGTGGGACCCACCTATACAGCTATACCCATCCCTCCTCTCCCACCCTGCCAGAGCCTCCCCTCAACCTTCCCACTCTCCTGCTTGCTGCTTTTGCAGCTGGTTCTTTCCCTCCAACTCTGCTCATCTGCAAACAACCTGCCCTTTATCCTGTCTCAGGCCAGAGGACATGGCCTGGTGGACAGCTGTATGGGCATCTTTGGACTTAACAAAGTGAAACTCCTCATCATCTCTGCTAGGTATCTCTCTGCCTCCTCTGGTTCACCACCTAGTGTTCTGGGCCAGCCCCCTGTAGTGCCATTGATAGGCTCCTGCTCCCCTGAGTCCCCTACACCCCCTGCACTGTTTTCCTTGCATACTTCATGTCTTTCTGTTGAATCTTGGCTCACACTCTCCCCTGCACCTGAGTCCCCTTCCTTTCCATACCATAAAGTCCAGTTCAGATGCCCTTGGTTTTCAGAAGCCTTTCCAGATTTGCCAGCTGAGAGTCAACTCAGCCCCTTCGGACTACCATGATACAGCTCTATGATGTTCTAGTATATATTGGAATTACCCCGAAAATACAGAGGTTTATAGTATGTGAATAGCAACCAGAACTGTGAGGTGTTTGGAACACTCCAGCTTGCAGGCAAATGCAAGGGGCAGGAGCGGTTTCAAAATGAGGCAGCCTGAGTGTCCTTCCCAATCAACCCATGGAATCCAGATTGGGCAGAGCAAGGACAAGAGGGACAGGGCAGCAACAGAGGCCATGCATGGTGGTAGGAGGACAGGGGCACTCTGAATTTGGGAGTCCAGAGAGGAGGGGACTCTAGCAGTGCAGGTGCCCCAGCCTGCTCCTCCCTCCTGAAACCTCTGGGTGGGACTCATTTCGTGGAGAAATGAGCATGAGAAGGGTATCTCACTCAACGCCCTAACAAAAGTATTCTAAAAAATACAGGAAAGGTGGGAATCAGGTGTGGAGCCAGGCAGAGAGCCAAGGTTTCTTTGAACATACCTTGCTTTCTAGATTTTAATTTGGAAACGTGCAAGTAATTTATTACCTAATTATAAAACAACAGTCAATTTTAAAAAGAAATTGCTGAAAATTAAAAAAAAAAAGAAACAAATGGTCCTAAATGCATAGTCACATACAGAACGACTATTCTAAGGGACTTGAAAAGATCATAGTTTGACTATGTGAACCTAGTAGCATGCATCTAAAGATAAAATATTATCCTAAATATGAAATATATCTTAAAGGTATATCCTAAAGATAAAATGCCCAAATGTTACATTTTTGGTAATTATGTTGTCGATAGTTGTGTTGGTGTCACATTCTGAGACCATTGTGTGTGTGTGTTTGAGATAAAGCTAATGATTAATTAAATGATATTCTAATTGTGATTCTACCCAAAGCTCTTGAGAACACGATTCTTGGTGGGAGAGAAAGGAGATACAGAGGTCAAACCCAATTGGCTCCACTGGGAAACTAAGCCATTATTTTGAAATGGGAAAGATAAAAGAGAAGAATCAAGCATTTCTCCTGCCTTTCCCATATACACCCCCTACCCTGGGAGAGCACAATAACAGATGAGGGCATGTTTCTCTTTATCCAAGTAGTCCAGCTAACAAATGAAGACAGAATGCTATATTTTTGCATTCCCCAGTGGTTTAATGGGTCCAGGCATTGGGCTTCAGCAGCTGTCAACACCCAGGAAGAAAGGACACCCTCCTAGTGGAGAAGTCTTGACAGAACACCCAAGAAATCCAGCCTGCCTCTCAGCAGACCTTCAAATCAACTGCCAGTTGACAAAAACAGCCTGAGGAATGAGGTGGGAGGGGTGTGGGAAGCCACATGTGGCAAGACATAGGTAAAGTCTGAAGTGGGTGAGTCCAGAGACTCATTTGCTTTGACAAATAAATTGCAAAGAGGTCCAGGGGGGAACCTCCAAATCCAGAAAGGATGACAAGACATATTGATCAATAGCAACGTGAAGGCCTTACTTGAACCCTGTTTCAAGCAACTGAAAAAATGTTTAAATGCTGACTGGGATTTGAGGATATCAAGGCAGTGTTACCTTCTAGGTGTGTCTAATGGCATTGTGGTGATGTTTTCTAGAGTCCTTTCCTCTTAGAGGTGCATACCACAGATTTATAAAGGAAATGGTGTGATGTCTTGGATGTACCTCCAGAAATCATGAGGAGGGGTTAGTGGAGAGGGCTACAGATGAAATAAGACAAATGATCAATATCCAGGGGCTCACTATACTTTTCACTCTACTTTGGTAGATACTTCAATTCTTGAAAAAAAAATTGAATACAGAAAGGAACCTTGGACACTGATGAAGCCCCAGGGCCCCCTAGGGACAGCATTGTTCCTTCTCCATCAAGGATATTCTGGGGCTCAATCAATCAGCTTGATGCCAACTTCAGGGTTCTCAACCAGTTTGGCCCAGGAACCTTGTTGCTGATCATTGCCCTGGCTGTCAAGAAACCAAGACATGTGAGACATTCTTGAAGGAACCAATGGTCTTTAGTTTGGAGGAGGGACCTGGGAAGGGGTCTAGGGCTGGGGATCACTAGTGTCCTCAGCTCCTTCAGGGGCTTACATGCAAAGCTTTTTGACTGGGCCATTCCCAGGAAAGAACTCAGCTGCCTCGACAGAGTTTTCAGTTTCTTTGGGACCAAAGCCCTCTCTCGACGTGAGCGAGCTCTAAGCAGAAGAGCGGTCTTGGGAGTGGAGCAAGCTTCTTCCTCCAAGAATGTGCTATGAAAGGGCCTGGGCCCCAGGGCATGAAGTTGGAAAAGGTAACCAATACAGTCTCTTCTGACCCTAGGGTTCTAGAAGTCACTCACCCCCTCCCCCAAGCCTCCTGCTCCTAGAGTTTTTTGCCTCCTTTCAGCTTTAGAACATGCAAGGATGAGTCAGACCCGGCTCCTTCTCCAGACTTGAATGTAATAAGTGCTCACTAGCAGCTTGGGGTACAAGGAAATAGTAATCAACTTTCATGGGACAGGGATTTCCAAAGGGTCTGGGAAGCCTACATGGTTTGAAACTGCATATTTGATATTCTGATGTCCTTTTCTATTCAGAAAGGAACTCCCCATTCATGTAACCAGAAAAGCTAAGGAAGAAGACCCTTTCATCTGCTTACGATGTGCAGAAGACCCTCTTGGGTAGGGTGGGTGGCCGAGGGCCCCCCATGTGGCCACTTGGGTCTAGTGTCCCAGGGGGGCTGCTTCAGCCATTGTAACCGAACCTCCATGGCACCTGCTCTCTCACCTCTAGTGGCGTTGCTGTTGGTGTAGGTGAAGATGCTCGCCTGAGTGCTGTCCTCAAAGCTGGCCTGCAGCTGCCTGTCTGCAAGCCTTTGGGGGCCCCATGGCTGGGCCATAGCTCCAGAAAGCCTTGTCCCTGATACCTGCCAGCACTGGCACTGTCGGGGGGTTATAGTGCTTTATACAAGCTTGCAGGATCAGCTTGGGCCTCCTCACCTTAAAAGCTCCCAAACCCTTCACCATCTGATCTCTTAATTGGGCCCCAGACTTAGACCCCCTCTCCCCCACCCCTTGCCTCCTGGCTCCTTAGGAGAGCCCATGAGGGCAGCTCAGAGGGATTTGCTTGGAACCAAACTCATAGCCCCTGGCTTCCCAAGGTGGCTGCAGGAGCTGCCGTGGACGCTTGCTGCTGCTTATGTGTCCTTCATTCCCTTCTACTGTCCAGCACCAACTCTTAAGTCAGGCAGGCCCGAGGGCCAGGATTTTCAGATTTGGGGAGCAGCCCAAAGGTCAAATCTGCCTTTCCCATCTGGTTTGCTCCAGAGTCCTGGGAGGTGGGGTGTGTTAGGAGGCTTTGCAAGGCTGAGGCCTGGAAATGGAGCCTCCTTGAGCATCAGGCCATCTCACTGGGCCCACATAGAAGCAAATTGCACTGGTAGGGGCTCCTCCAGCAGGAGGGGAGGAGTAGACCTGGGAGGCGGGGAGACTCCACTATGCATCTTGCTTTCTGCTTCCCCTTGCTCCCCGTGAACTGCAGCTCTTTCAGTCACCAAGGTGCTCATCTAGGCATCTCTCCCGCAGCACCTGAAAGTGCCCACAGACACTCAGGCCCCACCCACTCAAGTCTCCCTCTCCTGAGTTCATGACTTTCTCTTGAACTGTCTCTGACCACAGCTTCCTTCTAGACTTACCTTCAAAAGTAAACCTCTTGAGACTCTGGCCCGGTAGCTCAGTTGGTTAGAGTATCATCCCCGATATGCCAAGGTTGAAGGTTTGGCCTCTGGTCAGGGCATATACAAGAAGCAACCAGTGAATCCAAAAATAAGTGGAACAACATTTCTCTCTGTCTCTCTCTCTCTTTCTCTGTCTCTCTCAAAATCAATAAATAAAATTTTAAAAAAGGAAACATCTCAACACTGTATTCCAGATGAGCTACCTCTGTTGTCCCTCTTCAACCACTTAAGTCTGGTTGCTGCTGACCCTGCATTTGTCAGGGGCACCAATTACCTGCTAATTGCCCCATTCTGCAGCCTTAACTGTTCCTAACTGAAGACACCTGGACCCGCTCCACAGGCTCCCCTTAGGGAACACATCATTTCCGTGGCTTCTGCCAGCTCCTCTCAACTCAGTCCTGAAATCCAGCTGCCTTCAGCTATCTCCTTTGGGTTGGCCTTAAGCTTGGTAAAGCCAAGACATGGGCTCATGGCCTCACTTCCCTGTTCTCAGTGCCGTGACTTTTCAGCTCTCCACGCTGAAGCTCCTGGTGATGCAGCTACTCCTGCATGTGGAGGGGAAGCCGTGGCTGCCAAGCTGAGGGCTGGAGCTTCGTGGGGCCCCAGCTGGGTCATGAATAGCAAGAATGGATCTTAGCAGTGGTCACTGCCTGCCATGTGCTAAGAGCCTAGGGGTTCTGTGTGGAACTGAAGGTAAGAGTCCTGGCCACAATTTTGCCAGGGCCTATTGGCAGCCTAGAAAGCTAGGCTTGCTCCCCAAGGACACCTGGAAAGCTGTGTTTTCCTAACTGCAAGACAAAGTACACCCAATACTTCCACTCCTAGGTATCTACCCAAGAGAACTGAAAACACACCCACACAAAAATCTTGTACAAGAATGCCCATAGCAGCACTATCCACAAGATGTGAAAAGGTAGAAACAGACCAAAAGTGACTCAACAGGTGAATGAATAAACAAAATGTGGACCGCCCATGTAATGGAGTTCAGCCACAACAGGAAATGGAGTTCTGGGCCCTGGTCAGGTAGCTCAGTTGGTTAGTGCATCATACTGATAGACCAAGGTTGCTGTTTCAAGCCCCAGTTAAGGCACATACAAAAATCAACCAATGAATGCATAAATTGGTGGAATAACAAATCGGTGTCTGTCTGTCTCTCTCTTTCTCTCTCTTTCTCTCTCCCCCTTCCTCTCTCTCTCTAAAATAAATAAATTTAACAAATGGAGTTCTGGCTGACGGTACAGCATGAATGAACCTCAAAAACATTATGCTGAGTGAAAGAAGCCGGACACGAAAGGCCATGGAGTGTATGATTCCATTCATATGAAATGCCTGAAGTGGCAAATCCATAGAGACAGAAAGGAGGTTAGTGATTGCCAGGGGCTGGGGGGTTGCAATGGAGAATGACTGCTGATGGGGACAGGGATTCCTTTGGAGGTAATGGAAATATTCTAAAATTAGATTGTGATGGTGCAGCCATTGTGGGAAACAGTTTGGCAATTCCTAAAAAAATTAAAAATAGAATTCTTATATGATCCAGCAATTCCACTTCTGGGTTTATACCCAAAAGAAGTTTGAGCAGGAGCTCATATCATGAATTTAGGATGTTCAAGTGGCTCACAGTGTAGCTTAACGTAACAATATCAGATCCCTAGAATTCAACCCCTGGTCATTGTGACTTCCAAATCCATACTTTTCACTCTTCCTGGGTCCTAGGGAGTTCTACTTGCCTGTCTCCACCAGGGTCAAAGAATCAGAGCATCCAAGAATGTGAGAGCTGGAAGGGGGCCTCCTCTGAGATTGCCTGTCCTACCTGGTCCCTTCTGAGCACTAGACACAGGACACCTCTTCCCAGCACCACCACAGATTGGCTAGATGACCTTGGATGGGGAGACCCCTCCATTTTGGGCCAGATTCCCCTTCTGTCTAAAGGGGTATAACCAGTCCTTCATGTTCCCGCATGGGGCTTTCATGTCATTTAGAAACCCTTTGGGAACAATGTGAAGTGCCATCTGAGTGGACATCTGGCAGAGGAGGATCAGGACATCTGGGGGAAACCTCCAGCTTGAGACCTGGAGGTGGCCCACCACTTGCCAGGTCTGCTCTTGTCCAGCATTACATTAATCACTGAATTCAGTCGTGGGTCTACCCCAAGACCCTGTAGAAGGGGAGGGGAGATGGCAGAGGTGGGAGGAGGTGGGGATGGCAGTAAGTCTTGGATCATTGCTGTCTCTGCAGAGTAGGGTGCTAATTGATGATTAAGGTTAATAGAAGATCAAGTCCTGTTTTAGCAGAAAGTAGATTACTGCCCTGGAAATCACCCAGCACCTGGGTGCACACGTGTGCTCCCCAAGGCCCAGTGAAAACTCACTCAGGTCCCACACTATGGCAAAAGGTAGATGAAAGAAAAAGGGCATTCATACAGGAGATGAAGAACAAGGAGGGGGGAAATGTGGGTGAAGAGCAGCAGGATAAATAGGAGGGGGCTTCCACTGTGCCCCCATCTCCCTCTCTCATCGCCAGCTGGGGCCGCCTAGCCAGGCTGGAAGATAAGATGGCTGACTTGCCTAATCCAACCACTCCTAAGTGACTGGGAGGAACCATGATTAGGAGTCCTGAGGGCTGACTGTCACCTTGATTCAGCTGTGGCTTTGGTCAGCAGTTAGTGGCTGCTACAACTATAAGGCAAGGAACCACTTGGCCATTTGCCTTTGATTGTTTTTATTGTGATATAATTTATATAACATCAAATTTACCATCTGAACCATTTTTAAATTTTATTTTTAATTAAAGTTTACATTCATTGTTATTTTGTATTAGTTTCAGTTGTACAGCATAGTGGTTAGACAATTATATACTTTGAAAAATGTTGCCCCTGATATGGTACCCACCTGGTACTATACATACATCCCTGTGACTGTTTTGTAACTACCAATTTGTACTTCTTAATCCCTTCACCTTTTTTAACCCATTCCCCAAGTCCCCTCCCCTCTGGCAACCATCAGTCTTTTCTCTGTATCTATGAGTCTGTTTTTATTTTGCTTATTTGTTTATATTGCTCTTTAAATTCCACATAGAAATGAAATCATGTGGTATTTGTCTTTCTCTGATTGACTTATTTCACTTGGCACAATACCCTCTAGGTCCACCCATGCCGTCACAAATGGGAAAATTTCATTCTTTTTTACAGCTGAGTAATATTTTATTGCATATATTAACCACCATTTTTTTATCCACTCATCTATTGATGGGCACTTAGGTTGGTTGCTTCCATATCTTGGCTATTGTAAGTAATATTGTAATGAACATAAGAATGCATATGTTCTTTTGAATTAGTGTTTTGGGTTTCTTCACATAAATACCCAGAAATAGATGCTGGGTCAGAAGTCCCATTTTTAATTTTTGAAGCCCCTCCATACTGTTTTCCACAGTGGCTGCACCAGTCTACATTCCCACCAACAGTGCACCAGGGTTCCCTTTTCTCCACATCTTCACCAGCACTTGTTGTTTGTTGGTTTATTTATTTTTTTAAAGATTTTGTGTATTTATTTCTAGAGAGAGGGGAAGGGAAAGAGAAAGAGAGGAAAAGAAATATCCATCTGTTGCCTCTCACAAGCCCCCAACCGGGAACCTGGCCTGCAATCCAGACATGTGCCCTGATCAGGAATCAAACCAGTGACCTTTCAGTTTATGGTATGATGCCCAACCCACTGATCCACACCAGTCAGGGCTGTTTGCTGATTTATTGATGATAACTCTTCTAAGAGGTGTGCAGTGATATCTTATTGTGGTTTTGATTTGCATTTCTCGATGATTAGTGATGTTCAGCATCTTTTCATGTGTCTATTGGTCTTCTGTGTGTCCTCATTGGAGAAGTGTCTATTCAGATCCTTTGCCATTTTTAAACTGGATTTTTTTTTTTTTGGTGTTGAGTTGTATGAGTTCTTTACAAATTTTGAATATTAACCTTTTACTAGATGTATCATTGGTGAATATTTTCTCTCATTCAGTAGCATGCCTTTCATTTTGTTGATGATTACCTTTGCTGTGCAAAACCTTTTTAGTTTGATGTAGTCCCATTTGTTTATTTTTTCTTTTGCTTCCCTTGTCCAAGGAGATATATCAGACAAAATATTGCCAAGAAAAATGTCAGAGATTTACTGTCTATGTATTCTTCTAGGAATTTTATGGTTTTGAGTCTTACATTTAAGTCTTTAATCCATTTTGAGTTTATTCTTGTGTATGGTGTAAGAAGGTGGTCTAGTTTCATTTATTGCATGGATCTGTCCAGTTTACCTATCCTCATTCATTGAATAGACTGTCTTTACCATTGTATGTTCTTGCATACTTTGTCAAATATTAATTGACTACATAGGCATGGGATTCCTTTCTGGGCACTCTCTTCTGTTCCATTGATTTATCTGTTTTTATGCCAGTACCATGCTGTTTTGTTTACTATAGTCTTGCAGTACAGTTTGATATCAGATAGTGTATTCATCCAACTTTGTTCTTCTTTCTCAAAATTGCTGTGCTTATTTGGGGTCTTTTGTGGTTCCATTATAAATTTTTGGATTATTTGTTCTAGTTCTGTGAAATATACCATTGGTATTTTGATAGGAATTTTATTGAATCTACAAATTGTTCTGGGCAGTATGGACATGATAATAATGTTAGTTCTTCTTATCCATGAGCATTATACATCCTTCCATTTATTTTTATGTTCTTCAATCTCTTTCTTCAGTATCCTACAATTTTCTGAGTACAAGTCTTTTACAACCTTGGATAAACTTATTCCCAGGTATTTTTTGTTAAATATTTTATTTATTTTCAGAGAGAGGGGAAGGGTGGGAGAAAGAGAGGGAGAGGAACATCAATATGTGACAGAAACAATTGGTTGCCTCTTGCAAACACCCACAACCAGGGTCCCTGCCCGCAACCCAGGCATGTGCCCTGACTGAGAATTGAACAGGCAAACTTTATGTTCACAGACCAGCACTCAATCCACTGAGCCACACCAGCCAGGGCTTATTCCTAGGTATTTTTTAAAATTATATTTTATTGATTATGCTATTACAGTTGTCCCATTTCTCCCCCATCATTCCCCTTCACCCTGCACACCCCCTCCCACCCACACTCCCCCCTTAGTTCATGTCCATATGTCATAAATTCTTCAGCGCCTACTTTTCCCACACTATTCTTGCCCTCCCCCTGTCTATTTTCTACCCACCGTCTATGCTACTTATTCTCTGTACCTTTTCTCCCTCTCTCCTCCTCCCACTCCCCTGTTGCTAAACCTCCATGTGATCTCCATTTCTCTGTTTCTGCTCCTGTTCTAATTTTTTGCTTAGTTTGCTTTTGTTTTGGGTGTGGTTGTTAATATCTGTGAGTTTGCTGTCTTTTTACTGTACATGTTTTTTATCTTCTTTTTCTTAGATAAGTCCCTTTAACATTTCATATAATAAGGGCTTGATGATGATGAACTCCTTTAATTGACCTTATCTGAGAAGCAATTTATCTTCCCTTCCATTCTAAATGACAGCTTTGCCGGATAGAGCAATCTTGGATGTAGGTCCTTGCCTTTCATGACTTGGAATACTTCTTTCCAGCCCCTTCTTGCCTGGGTGGTCTCTTTTGAGAAATCAGCTGACAGTCTGATGCAAACTACTTTGTAGGTGACTGTCCCCTTATCCCTGGCTGCTTCTAGAGTTCTCTCCTTCATTTTAATCTTGGCTAATGTAATTATGATGTGCCTTGGTGTGTTCCTCCTCGGGTCCACCTTCTTTGGGACTCTCTGAGCTTCCTGGACTTCCTGGAAGTCTATTTCCTTTGCCAGATTGGGGAAGTTCTCCTTTATTATTTGTTCAAATAAGTTTTCCACTTGTTGCTCTTCCTCTTCCCCTTCTGGTACCCCTATAATTTAGATGTTGGATGTTTAAAGATGTCCTGGAGGTTCCTAAGCCTCTCCTCATTTTTCTTGAATTTGTGTTTCTTCCTTCTTTTCTGTTTGTTTGGTTGTTTCTTTCTTTCTTCTGGTCCACTCCATTGATTTGAGTCCCAGTTTTCCTCCATCACTATTGGTTCCCTGTGCGTTTTTCTTCATTTCACTTATTGTAGCCTCCATTTGTTCATTTAATTTGCGACCAAAACCAACCAATTCTGTGAGCTTCCTAATCACCAGTGCTTTGAACTGTGCATCTGATAGGTTGGCTACCTCTTGGTAGCTTAGATGAATTAGCTCTGGGGCCCCGATCTGTTCTCTCATTTGAGCCATCCTTGTTTTTTTTTTTTTTTTTTTTTTTTTTTTTTTTTTTTTTTGTCTCCTCTTGGCTGTTATGTAGTGAGGGGTGGAGACTTAGGAGTTCACCAGGGCTGGGCAACCCAGTTGTTGGGTTGTGATGCTGGATGTGGGGGTGGGGTCTGAGAGGAAACTACAGTGCCTACTCCACTCTCTGTCAGATTCCAGTCCCCTCTGCTGCTTTCCCCAAGCAAAGTGGGCCCCGCTGGTGCTGATCTCCATGTGGGCAGGCTCATGCACGTTCCCTAGGTATTTTTTAATGCAATTTTAAATTGGGTGTATTTCGTTTTTTTTTTTTTTTTAAGATTTTATTTATTTATTTTTAGACAGAGGGGAAGGGAAGGAGAAAGAGAGGGAGAGAAATGTCAATGTGTGCTTGCCTCTCATGTGCCCTCTACTGGGGACCTGGCCTGCAACCCAGGCATGTGCCCTAACTGGGAATCGAACCAGCGACCCTTCGGTTCGCAAGCCATGCTCAATCCACTGAGCTACACCAGCCAGCGTGGATTTATTTGTTTATTTATGTATCGAGAGAAGGGAGAGAGAGAAAAAAAAAAACATTGATTTGTTGTTGCACATATTTATGCAGTCATTGGTTGATTCTTGTATATGCCCTAACCAGGGATCAAACTCGCAAACTTGGCATATTGGGATGATGCTCTAACCAACTGAGCTATCCAGCCAGGGCAGATTTTTTTCTTAGTTTCCCTTTCTGATAGTTCAGTGTTGGTGTATCATGACAGTTCAGCAGCATTAAGCACATTCACATTGTTACACAACCACCACTACCATCCATCTTGAGCACTTTTTATCTTCCCAAACTGAAACTCTATACCCATTAAACACTTCCTTATTCTCCCCTCCCCCAGCCTCTGGCACCAACCTTTCTACTTTCTGTCTCTATGAGTTTGCCTACTCCAGGGACCTCATATAAGGAGAATCATACACTGTTTCTCCTTTTGTGTCTGGTTTCTTCCACTTAGTACAATGTTTTTTTAAAGTATATTTTATTGATTATGCTATTACAATTGTCCTAATTTTTTCTCCCCTTTGTCCCTCTCCACCCTGCACGTCCCACCCTCCAGCATCCCCACCCCCTTAGTTCATGTCCATGGGTTGTACATACAAGTTCTTTGGCTTCTCCAGTTCCTATACTATTCTTAACCTCACCCTGTCTATTTTGTACCTACCAATTCCCTATACCTTTCCCCCCATTCTCCCCCTCCTCCTCCCCACTGATAACCCTCATGTGATCTCCATTTCTGTGATTCTGTTCCTGTTCTGTTTCCTTAATTTTTGTTTTTGTTTAGTTGTTGATAGTTGTGAGTTTGTTGTCATTTTACTGTTCATAGTTTTGATCTTCTATTTCTTAGATAAGTCCCTTTAACATTTCATATAATAAGGGCTTGGTGATGATGAACTCCTTTAACTTGACCTTTTCTGGAAAGTGCTTTATCTGCCCTTCCATTCTAAATGACAGCTTCGCTGGATAGAGTAATGTTGGATGTAGGTCCTTGACTTTCATGACTTGGAATACTTCTTTCATTCCCTTCTTGCCTGCAAGGTTTTTTTTTTTTTTTTTTTTTTTTTTTTTTTTTTTTTTTTTTTTTTTTTTTTTTTTTTTGAGAAATCAGCTGAAAGTCTTATGGGCACTCCTTTGTAGGTAACTCTCTCCTTTCCTCTTGCTGCTTTTAAGATTCTCTCTTTGTCTTTAATCTTGGGTAATGTAATTATGATGTGTCTTGGTGTGTTTCTTCTTGGGTCCAACTTGTTTGGGACTCTCTGAGTTTCCTGGACTTGCATTTCTAGTTCCTTCACCAGACTGGGGAAGTTTTCCTTCATTACATTTTCAAATAAGTTTTCAATTTCTTGCTCTTCCTCTTCCTCTTCTCCTTCTGGTACCCTTATGATTCGGATGTTGGACTGTTTAAAGTAGTCCCAGAGGTTCCTCAGCCTCTCTTCATTTTTTTTAGATTTTATTTATTTATTTTTAGAGCAAGGGGAAGGGAAGGAGAAAGAGAGGGAGAGAAATATCAATGTGTGCTTGCCTCTCATGCATCCCCTACTGGGGATCTGGCCCACAACCCAGGCATGTGTCCTGACTGGGAATTGTAGTGGCGACCCTTTGCTTTGCAGCCTGTGCCCAATCCACTGAGCCACACCAGCCAGGGCTCTCCTCATTGTTTTAAATTCTTGTTTCTTCATTCTGTTCCGATTGGATATTTATCTCTTCCTTTTGTTCCAAATCGTTGATTTGAGTCCTGGTTTCCTTCCCTTCACTGTTGGTTCCCTGTATATTTTCCTTTATTTCACTTTGTGTAGCCTTCATTTCTTCCTTAATTTTTGTGACCGCACTGAATCATTTCTGTGAACATCCTGATTACCAGTGTTTTGAACTCTGCATCTGATAGCTTGCCTGTCTCCTCATCGCTTAGTTCTTTTTCTGGAGTTTTCATCTGTTCTTTCATTTGGGCCATATTTGTTTGTCTTGGTGCACCAGTCTGGATGAATGTTTCTTCTTTAACTCCTTGGTTGTTGGACTTCCATGCGGTTTGATTTTTCTGGCAGTTCTGATTGTTTTTTGTTTTTAAACTTGTTGTTGTTTTTCCTTTGGTTATGTGAGGAAGCAAAGTGTTTCTACCTATGCCCTCATTTTGGCTTCATCTTGGCCCAGTGTAATGTCTTTTTTTGTTTGTTTTTTTAAAGATTTATTTATTTATTTATTTATTTATTTATTTTTAGACAGAAGGGAAGGGAGGGAGAAAGAGAGGGAGAGAAACATCAATGTGTGTTTGCCTCTCATGCTCCCCCTACTGGGGACTGGGCCAGCAACCCAGGCATGTGCCCTGACTGGGAATCGAACCGGTGACCATTTGGTTCACAGGCCTGTGCTCAATCCACTGAGCCACACAAGCCAAGGCCCCAGTATAATGTTTTAAAGGATCACTCATTGCCTTTGACTTTGTATTTGGAACAGATTTACATACATTGAATTTTAATTTTAATTTTAGTGTGGTCACATATGACTTCATTTCTTGCCTTTCTACCTTGTTGGAAAAGTTCTCCCATCCTAAGTTCCTCGGAGACCCATAAACATGCACCATGTATATAAAGTCCAAAAACAAGGGTTGGACTGTTTCCTCACTTGGGAGACTGTTCCATTACATCCCAAATTGCTCACCTCAGAGCCTAACAACCACCAGATTTTCCATAACCCTCCAGCTGACCCATGTTCCCTTCTCAGTATAGTTTCCATATTCTCAGTTTGGTCCCATAATCTAATTTCATCTACTGAAGGCTTCCTGAAGTGCTGCCATGTCTGCACTCTGTGACCTTAAACAAGTCAGTCACCACCTCTAGAATGTGCATCCTCATCAGGAAGACAGGGATAACTTGCAGCAAGTAAATATTTGTTATAAGGTTTGCATGAGTTAATCCTTTTGAAAAGTCGTAGCACAGTATTTGGCACAGAAAATTCAGTCAACAAGTTATTTTACAGATACTCATTAAGTACCTACTATGGCCAGGCTACTATTATTCTAGGCCCCCTGTGAACAAACAGATGGAGATCCCTGCCCCCTGGCAGCTGCCATTCAAGAGTATGTGGAGGAACAACAGGAACACCAGACATAATAAATAAGTTGTGATAAGTAGGATGGAGAATGAGAGAAGGAAAAAAGGCTCTGGAGGTTGGAGGTACCCGGGGTAGGGAGGGAATAGGTGCCCATTTTCATACAATATCAGGGTGGGCCTGTCTAAGAAAGGGACTTGTGAGAAAAGCCTCGAAAGAAGGAGGGAGGGAGCCATGCAGATATCTGAGGAAGGCATCCCACAGAGGGAACAGCAAGTGAGCACAAAGTCCCTGGAGCAAGAGTACGCTTGACCTGTTTAAGAAACAGCAAGGAGACCAGGGTGGCTGGAGCAGAGTGAGCAAGTGGAAACTAGGAAGAGGGAAGGTCAGAGAAGGTATAGGGGTCAGAAAATGGTCCTGAAGGGCATTTTCAGCATGTGAGCTTTCACTGTGACTGAAACGGGGAGCTAACTAACTACCTCCGGATGTTGATTCTGAGAATGGTAAGGGTCAGGGTGAAAGCAAGAGACCAGGTGAAAGGGACTGCAGTGATCCAAGTGAGAAATGGTGACAGCTCCCACAAGTAGGGTCCAGAAGGCTGGTGAGGGTGTCAGATGCTGGATAGCTTTTGTAGGTAGAGTCAACGGGATTTCCTGGTGGCTTAGGTGGAAGCAGTTAGAGAAAAGGAGGAATCAAGTTCCCCTCCAAGATTGGGAGCCTGAGCAGCCAGAAGGATCAACTTGTCCTCAGCCAAGAGGTCAGGGCCATAGGCAATGGGTGTTTGGCTTGGTGGGAGGAGAGTATAAGCATCAGGAATCTAGGCATAAAGGGCTGACTATGAGGAGCAAAAAGGGGCCATCACCTTGACTCACAGACTTTCAAAGAGAATTTGCTGAACGACTGTATCCCAGTCAATGTGAAAATGTGGACAAAATGGAAAAATTCCTAGAAAAACACAACTTCACAAAGTGGCTCGAGAAGAAACGGAACATCTCAGGAGTTCTGTATCTATTAAAAGCCCTACTTTTAAATGTGCCCACAAGGAAGGTCTCTGTTCCATTTCTGACGGACATGAGGCTTTAGGTGATTTTCAAACTGCGTATGCCTTTTTTGTATCATCTTCACTAGGAAGTTCTCAGGCCTTTGCAGCACATCCCCATAGGTCTTTAGTCCCAAACAAACAAATGGAATCAATAAGTGACAGTAAGTTTGGGCACAAATATCTGAAATTTGAATGGATTAAAGCTCATCATACCTCCACCCCCAATTCTGCTTGCTGTGGTAGCCACCTGATCACCAGAGAAGAAATGCACTTTTGTTCGCTTATACTATTATGGAATTTTACTCCAGAAAAACCTGTTGGGCTTTTATTGCTTTGTCTTTTTTCTGCTTTTTTTTCCCTTTGATTTCTAAATCAATTTTTCTTCTTTTTACTAAAAAAAATGAATTTTATCTCCAATCTGTTCTATAGTTACAATCTAGTTCAGGGCCAAGCCTTAAACTGGGCAGAATTCACACTGTGATTAAACTATGTAGTGTTTGAGTCATGCGGATAAGGTGCTCAAGCAGGGGCTCCCAGCCACAGGTTCTTCTCTCTCTCTTTTAATTTATTGATTTGACGGGGGGTGGGAATGGGTGAGACAGAGAGAGAGAGGGAATATTTGTTGTTCCACTCATTTATAGATTTATTGGTTGATCTCTTGCATTCGCCCTGATTGGGATTGAATGGAAACCTTGGAGTATCCCAATGATGCTTCAATCAATTGAGCAATCCAGCCAGGGCCACAGGCCCCTTTTCATATTAGTATCATTAGCTCAAAACTGGCTTCTTTGTATCCTGGGACAAAGACAAAATGAAATTTGTTTCACAAATTGTAATCTTCAAGAGTAAGAGAAAGGAGAGAGGTGTAATACTGCCTGTTAATTGGAAATGTCGATCTGAACTCATTGTATAGGTTTATAAGTACAAGGTGAGCCTGGCACAACCTTATTGTGCCAGAAACTGTGGGGAATGGCAAAAAGACAAGGGAGCCAGATTGAGGGGGGATCCCACTGGCCAAACTTGTGACAAATAGAGCATTAAAAAGAATTTCTTACAGGAATGGAGTCTCCCCAAGCCCCTGACTCTGTAGCGGTGTGCAAAATGTTTCACTGTTCGTTTTTGAACCTCTTCGGTTTTCTGTGCTGCTGTATCTTAGCGCAGGGACCTTTTGCCTGCAGGACGGGGCCACCACTAGGCCCGCGCTCTAGCTCTCGGGCGTCCTCTTCTGGTGCCGTGCCTCTAGCCCAGCTAGATGGCACTGCGTGGCCGCTCTGACCGCTTTCGCTTTCTTCATCTCTTTTATCTCTCCTCCAGCACAGGTCTCTCTCCTGATTCTTTTTAGACCGGCCCATAGCTGTTCTTACGCAGGATCCACCTGCGGAGTGGATCCTAGTCTGTGCGCCCTGGGTATCGATGGGACCCTTTGTACCACCCCACGGCCCTGCCACACCCTGGAGACTTCTGGTCCTTTACATTCTTCTGGTTACCAGTTGTCTGCTTCCTGGTTTCAGAAAACATGTAGATTGGGGTGGGGGTGGGGTGCATTTTTCCTGTGTTTTTGTGATTTTAGAAGTGGGAGAATTGGAGGCTTTCGCTACCTTACTATCCCTGCCTGAACCCAGAAATCTCTTCATTATTTACTTTTTCTTTTAAAAAGTTGCTTTTTAAATTGTGATAAATACACATAACATGAAATTCACCACTGCAACTATTTTCAGGTGTCTGATTGAGTGGCATTAGTACATTTGCATTGTCTTCATTGTCATTTTTTTGTATTAAGAATGTGAATTACATTTGTGGTCCAGTTAATTGTATTTTTAAAAAATTTTCTTACAGATGGTGGAAATCATACAAAAGCTTACACAATATATGCAATTAAAATTATCAATAAGATGTGCATATACAATATAATTCCCTTTAACTGTCCACCACTATTAGGGAAGAAATTCCAAACAGAAGCCAAGGACAAATTTGTTTTAACAGTAGTATTCCCTGTAGCTCAGGGCCAGGTGTTTTTATTGTGTGTGTTCCCTTTATCTGTTGTTGTGTGTGTTCCTTTTATCCGCCCCATCTTTTTTACACAGTGCAACAAGAGATACGCTTTGTCTCCATTGTTCTAGAAATCTTTTTCCTGCCTTTGATTCAGGGGCAGAAAGCTTGTCCCCTTTGGGTCCAATTGCAGGGCACCCCTCCATTTTTGGGGGAGTGACCTGCTTGCCTCTCTGCAAGCCTGTGACCCTCCGTGTTAGGGGAGGTCGCTGGCCATGTCCTGTGAGTCCCAGCCTTGTTCTGTGAGGCTGGGTGTCTGAATCTGAGCTTTACCTTTACAAGTGATATTTCTAGTGAAGTTGTGATTACAAATTCAATGTCTGCAGTCTTGGTCTGGGAGGCAAGAGCACCCAGTTGAGATTGACCAATGTAAGTAACTTCTTTGCTCTGATCCCCAGCAGCCCCTGGGAAGAGGTACAGCACACTGTTGCCACCACAATACTCAGAGACAAGCCAACTGCCTTCAGTCAAGTTCTCTGTTGACTTGTTATAAACTGCACCTGAAGTTAGGTATAAATGTATTGTAATTTTGCTATGTTCTCAATGTTTGTGTCCCCCCAAAATTCATATGTTGAAATTCTGATGTCCAATGAGCTGGTATCAGGAAGTGAGGCCATTAGGAAGTGGTTAAATTATGAGGGCAGAACTCCTCAATGAGGTTATCAGGCAGGAGATAGTTAGGAGTCACCCCAGGACTAAGACAAAGGACATCAATACACATCAGAGACCCTGTACTAAGACTGCTTCCTCAGGAATGAGAAAATTCCAGAGGTGCCCCAGGACTAGGACAAGGGACATTGATACAAGACAGAGACCCTCCTCGCTTACTGGAAGAGTGCTGAATCACGGTGAATTATGACTGCACCTGTGCAGAAGATACTACATGACTCCTGCTTCATTGTAATAGCATTTAATAAATTAGCATTGTGGGACTCCTCTCCCCTAGTGAGCAATCAAGGAAAATCATGGAAGACCGCATGTGCAGTAGCTTAAAAGTAATATAACCACTTGTATGTGCACAATAAAAGCCCACCAAAACTAGCCAGGAAGTATCCACCCTGTAAGAATAGAATCCCTCCAGCCACTGAGGGTCAGTCTGCTCAGAGTTGATCTATTCTCATGTTCTGTGGAGTGCACTATCACTTAATAAATCTGCTCTCTTTCTTTCTCCTATAATCTCTGTGTGTGTTCGGTTCAATTCATTGATCACGATCACCAAAAACCTGGTTACTTGTGCCCACCTGTGACAGTTATGCCCTTATAGAAGAGGCCTAAGAGTGCCCTGGCTGGTGCGACTGAGTGGATTGAGTGCCAGCCTGTGAACCTAAAGGTCATTGGCTTGATTCCCACTCAGGGCACATATGTGAGTTGCAGGCCAGGTCCCTGGTTGGGGACTTGTGAGAGGCAACTGATGGATATTTGTCTCCCTTTCTTTTTCTTCTCCCTCCCTTCACCTCTCTCTAAAGAGACCCCTTCTGTCATGTGAGGCTACAACCCAGAAGATGGCCCTCATCCAACCATGTTGGCACCCCGATCTTACACTTTCAGCTTCCAGAACTGTGACAAATAAATTTCTGTTGTTTATAAGTCTGTGGTATTTTGTTACAGATGCCCAAGCAGACTAAGGCATTAAATTGGTACAAATAGTAGGGGTGCTGCCACAACAAATACTATAAAAATATGGAAGTGGCTTTGAAACTGGGTAATGAGTAGAGGCTGGAAGAGTTCGGAGGCATGTTCTAGAAAAAGTCTACATTGCTATGAATGGACCTTTAAAAGCAATTTTGGTGAGGATTCGGAAGATAAAGAGGAGAGTTGCAGAGATAGCCTTAGTCTTCTCAGAGAATACCTAAGGGGTCATGTACAGAATGTTAGCAGAAATATGGATGGTAATGGCCATTCTGATGTGGTCTCAGACCAAAATGAGGAATGTTATTGGAAATTGGAGGAAAAACCATTCTTGTTATAAAGTGGCAATGGCCCTGGGTGGTGAGGCTCAGTGGATTGAGTGCTGACCTGGGAACCGAAGGGTTGCTGGTTCAATTCCCAGTCAGGACAGATGCCTTGGTTGCGGGCCAGGCCCCCAGTGGGGGTTGTGCAAGAGGCAACCACACAGTGATGTTTCTCTCCCTCTCTTTCTCCTTCCCTTCCCCTCTCTCTAAAAATAAATAAATGAATAAATAAAACCCTTAAAAAATAAAGTGCCAATAAACTTGGCTGAATTGTATTCATGCCATTGTGTTCTGTGGAAGGTAAAATTTGTGACCAATGAAATTAGGTATTGGGTTAAGGAAATATCTAAATCAAGTGATGATTGTATGGTTGTGGTTGTGTGGCTTGGCTTCTCTTAAATGCTTGCAGTAAAATGTGAGAAGGGAGAAATGACTTACAATGAAATGGTTAATCAAAAGAGAAACAGACCTAAAAGTTTGGAAAATTCTCAGCCTATCCATATTGCAAAAAATGAGAAAGCATGTTTTGAAGAGAACACTAAGGGTGTGGTCAAGTGACTCTTCAATAAGGAAACTAGTATGGGTGTGAACCATGGCCTTCATCAGCCATCATAGCAGGAAAACTGCAAATTTGAACTGAAAGGGCTGGGACTTGGATCGTGCAAGATAGAGCTACTCTTGAAGACAAAGAAAGGACCCCAAGGCTATTCAGAGATTATCAGCACTGCTTCCTAGGTTTCAAGTTTGGGTGGCATTACCTGGGTTTCATCAGGCCAGACAACACCCACCCAAAGCTGTGGGGACATTGTCTCCCAAGGCTCTGGGGGTTGGTGCTGTCAAAAGCATGGAGACCACCAATTACTACCAGTAGAGTTCTGGGGGAATGGCTTCTTCCACTTGGACTTTGAAGGATGGAGCCACCTGGAGCAGTGACCCAGGCAGAGGGCCTTAGCTAGGGCAATGCATAGTGGAGCATGGGATTGGGACCACCCCCCCAGGGCCCCAGACTGGGAGAACCACCTGTGTGTGATTCCAGCCTAGAAGAGGCACAGGCACACAACTCCAATTTGTGATCACTGCCACATGGACTACATTTAGCAAAGCAATGGGGCAGGGATGCCCCAATGTATCCAGAAGGGAGGTTCCCTGCCCCAGTGGGTCTGACTGGCAGAGCATTGAGTTCAAGATTATGATTCTCAAGGCTTTAGATTTGTTGCTGTTTATCTTACTGTGTTTCAGACTTGCTTGGGACCTGTTAGCCCTTTCTTTCCTATTTCTCCCTTTTGGAATGGGAGTGTTTACCCTCTGCCTGTTTCACCATTGTATTTTGGAAGCAGAGAACTTGTTTGATTTACAGGTTCACAGCTGGAGAGGAATTTTACCTCACAATGAACTGAACCTTGAGTCTCACTCATATCTGATTTAGGTGACATTTAAATGAGACTTTAGACTTTTGAATGAATGCTGGAACTGGTTAAAACTTTTAGGGCTGTTGGGATGGAATGAATATATTTTGCATATGAGAGGGGCATGAATTTTGGGGGGTTCAGGGGCAGAACGCTAAGACAAATTTGAATGAATGATAGTCAAGTTTAATATGTCCTCAACTGGAATTCCTCTGTCAGAAGATCATTGCGGGTTCTTGAATCATTCATTATGCAAGCACCTGAACCTTGCCCTGTGGTCATTGTCTTCAGGTTTTCTTGAGCGTTTTCTGCATTGCAATACTTCCCTTTCCTGTGGTGGGATCTAGGAAATCTGATGTGATCCTAATATTAGTGGGTTGTGCAGTCCAGTCTGCAGAGGCATAACCTGTTACATGGAGATATACAGAAAGAGCAAGGAGAAAGGTTCAATGCATAACTATTATAAAATGGGACACTCAGGACAATGCCAAGAGTATTTGGGGGCAGATAATGACAGCTGGCTCTCCATCATCAGTTTTACTTGTTCCCTGAAAGTCCTTTGCAATTATGTCTTGTTCCACAGGTCTTGGGCCAGCAGCCTACCTCAGGAAATCATCTTCTTACAGTTAGGGTTTGTCCTAGGATTCTTGAGCTTTATTCCTCTACAGGTTGAGGTAAGTTTTTGAAGTATTTTCAGGATATTCTCAGTTTATATACACCTGTGATTTGGTCTGGATCTCAAGTATATCTGCTATCTGGTGCTGCATAGGAAGCCACTCCAAAAGTTAGTGGCCTAAAATAACAGTGATTTATTATTTTTTATGAGTTTACTGAGCTCTCGGGGTGGGGGGGGGTTCTTTGCTCTTCATGGTATTGGTTGGGGTCTCTCATGTGACTTCACTGGGAGCTTAGCCAAAGCTTGAACATCCGAGATGACTTCAGTCCCGTGTCTGGCATGATGCTGGTTTTAGCTAGGTTGTATTATTCTCTTCCACGTGGCATCTCATCCTCCAGGACCCCTCGAGCCAGGTCTCTTCTTGCCATGTACTGGCTTCCACGAAGGCAAATATGGAAACTCTAAAGCCTTTTTTGGCTTAGGCCTGGAAGTCATCCGGTGTCTCTCCTGCCACATTCTATTGGTCAAAGCAAGTCACAGGGCCAGCCCTGGTCAGCTGAAGGGGAAATAGACTCTACCTCTCGTTGGGAGGAGGAGTGGCTAGGTCATGTTGCAGAAAGACATGCAGAATGGGAATGATTGTAATGGCCATTTTGGAAACAGTCCGCCCATCCAGTAAGAAGTGCTCTGTCAGTCCCCACATCTCAGAGAAAACCCAAGGGACAGGCAGAAGTTGTTAAACAATTGGTCTCTGATAGGGGAACATGTGGGTCTACTACAGTGGCACTGCCCCTTCCCAAGTACTGGTGTTCATGTTGTTACCACTTGACAAACCTTGATGTGGATACAGTAGCCAGGCTGTCCACCATGACACTGTCCTGCTGGGCCACTTGTTTCCAGGCACCTTGAACCTGACAATCTGTCCATTTTGTGTGTCACTAAAGCTATTAATAAACAAGGGGACTTTAACCTTGGAATATGATCTTTCAGATATTACAGTTATTGTGCTGAGAGTGCTTGTGTTAGCTCTCGCATAAACATATAAGCATTTTAAAATTCATTTTCAGAAAAAATAGATAAAAAATAAAATTCACCCTCAGAAGTTATGCAATTATCAGAACATATTTTAACTTTTTTAATTGAAGTGAAATTCATGTAATATAAAATTAACCATCTTAAAGTGTACAATCCAATTCAGTGGAGCTTAGTAAATTCAGTGTTGTGCAGTTATCATGACCATCTAACGCCAGAACATTTTCATCATCCCAAATAGAAACCTGTGTGTACCCATTAGCAATCACTAGCCATTCCCTGCTTCCCCAGCTCCTGGCAAGCCTGTATCTGCTTTCTGTCCATGGATTTGCTTGTTCTGGACATTTCATATAAATGGAATCATATAATATGTGACCTTTTGTGTCTGTGTTCTTTCACTTAGCGTAATGTTTTTGAGATTCATCCACAATGTAGCCTGGATCAGTGTTTCATTCCTTTTTACCAAAATTTATTTAAATTAATGACATTTTAATAAATCTGCAGGGTAGCTTTTATTTTTTTAAGATTTTATTTATTTATTTTTTGAGAGAGGGAAAGGAAGGAGAAAGAGGGAGAAACATCAATTTGTGGTTGCCTCTTGTGCGCCCCCTGTTGGTGACCTGGCCCACAACCCAGGCATGTGCCCTAACTGGGAATCGAACTGGTGACCTGTTGGTTCACAGCCCTCGGTCAGTCCACTGAGCTACACCAGCCAGAGCTGTAGAGTAGCTTTTAAAATCTCATTGAGTTGTTTTTAATAACAGGCACATTCTGATCATGCCTCATTATTTCTGGTATCCCCCCTTTATTCACATGCACCTTGCAATGGATCACCCAAATCAGGTGAAGGGGCAAACGTTGGCACTACTGAGTAGCCATCTACCAAGGACAGTGGCATGGAGAAGGTCCTTGTCAGCATTGTTATTAATGTGAGGACTGATCTCAGAGAAGGCCAGTATCAAAGAGAGTTGCAAGAAGAAACTGGTCAGCTGCTTGATAAAAGCACAGGTGCCCTACACCCAGAAGTGCCCATGGCCTTGACAGTGTAACCAGAGTCACAATATTTGATAACAACCCACAGAAGAAAGTAACATGATAACCTGTAGGAATTTTAGCTCTTCCACTGAGGAAGAACCTTGGCTGTTTATTTTGTTTGCTTGCTTATTTCCTTATAATTGGCCTCAGTTGTAAAATAATCATGCTGAGCATGAGAGGCAACAGAAAAGCACCTCTGTTGACAGGATTTTGAGCTGCCAGTTCCTACTAGGATGAGAAAAAACTTCTGCCCTCTGGGTAGAACACCTGGGTGAAAAGATATTGATTACTTCAAGACCCTTTTTCTTCTGAGCACCCAGGCCTCTCTACTGTATTTTACATAAGCTTTTAAAACATTTATTGACTTAATACATCTTTATATGTATTACGCAAATTTATACTTATATAAATAAGCATATTTATAAAGTCACAGTAAAAGATATTCAGAGGGCAATATTATTTAAGGCTCTAAGACTTTGCCCTGGCTGGCATGGCTCTGTTGGTTGGAGCATCCGCCCCATAACTGAAAGGTTACTGGTTTGATTCCAGGTCAGGACACATACCCAGGTTGCGGGCTCATTGCCCAGTTGGGGTGCATGCAAGAGGCAGCCAATCGGTGTTTCTCTCTCACATCAATGCTTCTCTCTCTCTCCCTGCCCCTCTCTCTCAAATGAGAATAAAATATACCTTTAAACAAATTAAAGCTCTAAGACATTTAGTTCCTAATGTTTTAAAATATAATTAAAACAATCAGGCAGAGCACAGAACAATGTTATTCTACAGTGATTATTCTTAATTTAATTTGAATGTTATGAGGGGCAATTGTGTTTATACACAGATAAGAATATACTCGTATAAGTAGAAAGCAACTATGCACTTCTGCATTCTCTGTGTCTATGAATTGTAATTCCTTTGGAAATTGTCCAGATAGAGCTTACTTGCTAATTACCTCCATTTATTATTCACTCAAGTCTCAAAATCAATGGATTAGGAAATCTTAGAAACTATAGTAGGTTGACATTGAAGAGCAATACAATCATAGTTGATGAATGAAAATTACTCACTTTACAAAGTGGAGTAGATTTGTAGGGCTACATAATTACTGCTATTGTTGGAAATTTAAAAGGGTCAATTAAAAAAATAAAGACATTAGTTATTTTAACTCAACTTAGTTCAACTCATGTGTTTACATTTACATAACTATAGACATTTTAAGAAATAATGTATCTGATCTATAAGTATCATGAGTTTAAAATTTTCCATTTGGTCAAGTTTCTTGTAAGAAACTAATAATAAATACATCTCAAATCTTGCAAAAACCCAAATGTACTCTTTGCATGATATTTTATACTGTGATGAGATTGGGAAGAAGAGTTATTTTTTAATGAAAATTAACAAAACAATTGAATTTATTCAAGGATATATCCTGCATAGAAATGTTGAAGGAACTTGGAGATTTAGATTATTTTCTTGGCTTTATTTTACCAAGTAGAGTATGACTAAGGCCACAACTTGGTAAGTGGGGTCCAAAAACTTTATCACAAAAAATGAGGAGTTGTGTGAATCATTTGGCAATGAATGCAAGGACCAGGGCCTTTGCCACACGAGACTACCCAGTTCTCAGTTTACAGGGCTGTAGAATGCTGTGACTGGTGGGGACTTGAAGAGTGTTGGCGCTGGGCCTTTGGTCCATGGAGGCATGTGGGGCAGAACGAATCTCAGGGCTCAGGGACTTCCTCTCTGCTTCTCCATTGTCATCGGGCTCACACGTTGCTTCCCCATTTATTTCTCCTATGTTGTTAAAACCCTTGAAATATTATTAATAAGAGTGTTTACTACAGAAGGGATTCCTGAAGCTTCTTTATAACTGGTAATATTTGGCCTGTTAGCAAATTGCCTTTCCTTGTTCCTTATCCTGTAACTTAGCAAACAAGGACATCATGGCAATTAAAGAAAAAATTCCAGTTTTTCATTCTCTCTCATCCAAAAACTTTTTTAGAGAGAGAGTGTATTAAGGAAACAGGACTACTCTTCAGACTTTTATTAATAGCTTAGTTGGTTTTATATGGTTATTTGAACATATTTTATTTTCACATATTAGAACAGCAATTTTCACATAGTAGAACAGCAATTTTCAATCAGTGTGCCACAAGAATTTTGAAAACATGCAATACCTGGCTGTTTAGCCAGGGGCACTGACCTCTTTCCCCCTAGATTGTCAAATAAAAAAATGACAGCAGCCAGCACAACAATAGCTGTCCAGTGTGAATGAATCAAAATTATATCTATTTTTTGTCAGATTGCCAACAAAATTTTTTTTTGGTGTGCTGCAGAATTTTGGTAATTAGCTTGTGTGTGCCATGAGATTGGAAAGATTAAAAATCACAGTATCAGAGTGTAATAATAAAAAATTCTATGATTTTATCAATTATTTTTCTTTTTTCCTTCTTGAGCATTTAGAAATTACCTTGTGCACAGAAGATATTGTTCTCACAAGATTAAATTTTTTAATTAATTTAATATCTAAACAAGTATACCAGAGGGCAGATCCACATTGTATGAGGACTGAAGTTTACACAATTTGGGTTGTTCTTTAAGAAAAGGAATAGAAAGTTATTTCCAAAAGTGTACAATCTACTGATTTAGAAAAAGAAAATAAATCACAACAAATTACAAATTTTAAAAAAGCTGACAAATACCCTCAAATTAGCAAAAGTCAGCAAAACACTATTTTTATTTTCTACGTGACATGCTTGTATTATCTTTTTCTGCCAACATTTTGGGTCATACTTTCTGATCACATCTTCATATGATAATGATTTTGAAACACAATTTCTATAGAGGGAATAGAAGGATAAAGCAGTCTTTCTTTCAGCATGCTTGGTGGAAATGTCTTATTATTGATGGTTTAGTACAGTCTCTTTCACAATTCCCTATCAGAAAAGCCACCTCAGGAACTTCCTCTGCAGTTTCTTTCCCAGACCCTGCTCCTCACTCTGGGGCTAGCCCTTTGGGTGTGGCCTGGGGTATGGGTGGGAAGGCCCATCTCCCTCCTTGTGGCTACTGGGTTGCTGTCACAGCTGTCACAGCTACTTGCATGTAGCTTTCCTTGGAATACCCATCCAAACAGAATGTCCTGGTCCCCTTGGGTGGTGACTTCAGGGAGCAAAACTCACAGGCAAAGACCGCAGAAAACAGGCAGAATCACTTCTGTAGGGAGAGCTAGAAGCTAAGTGTAAACAGACCCCCTGAGTCCACAGGGAGATCCACTGGGCTGGAACTGGCCCTTGGACATACTTACTCTGGCCTCAGACTAGAAGCACAGGGATGACAACCAGTGGTGCCACTTCAATCTGGGAGACAGGACACCTCATCTAGGCTTCCACTTTCTCAAATGGAACACATTCATGCTAAAGGGATCTGGTCAGTTCCTGGAATACAGTCATGCTTTACAGAAACAGGACTTTCAGTCTCAAGCCACAGAAGACAAGAGGATCCAAGATGGACCAGGGGACCAGAAAGTCAAGTGGCCACCAAACTTTGACAGATGAGAGCCCAGAAACCAGCTCAGTTGCTGCAACCAAGGTTCAGCTCCCTGATCAGTAGCAGCCCTCCTGGGAAGCAAAGCCTGAGACTCCAGGACCCTCACAATGCACTGCTGGGACTTCCTGATACCCAAGCCTCTGCTCTGATGGCAGCTATCTTGAAGTGAGTGACTCATGGAAGAAACTTCTAAACTGTGAAACGATAGTCTCAGCCAGAGAGATGATGAAAACATGTCAAAGTGCAGCGAGGCAGCCAGCTAGAGAGACTGGCTTAAAGTGTAGCTCTCAGGGACAGGCTGCAGAGAAAGAGGAGTGTTTACATTAGTTTCTTCAACATGTGCGAAGCAGGTTAGTTTCCCAAGGGCTAAAAATCTGCCATGTCTTCATGAGTTGTGTGAGCTAAGCCTGGATCATGTTGACCCAGATATATCTCCTAGAAATGCCAGACATGGGAATCTTAATGAGAAATAATGAAAAATGTGGTTGTGAGCTTCAATCAGAAATATAGTAAAAGAGCCCTGGCTGGTGTGGCTCAGTGGATTGAGTACCAGCTTGCTAACCAAAGGGTTGCTGGTTGGATTCCCAGTCAGGGCACATGCCCTGAGCATGTAGGCAGGGTTGTGGGCCGGGTCCCCAGTGGGGGGGGGGATGCGCGAGGCAACCACACATTGATGTTTCTTTCCCTCTCTCCTTCCCTTCCCCTCTCTCTAAAAATAAATAAATAAAATCTTTTAAAAAAAAGAAATATAGTGCAAGAAAGTCCAGTTTTCTCTCATGACAAACTCATGCTTAAGTTGGGGAAAAATCTGCTTTTTCTCAATTTTGAAATAAAGTTTACCCACTTGTGAATGGGATCTGTGTGTCATTCCCACTTCAGACATCAATCTAGACTGTTGTCACAAGGATGGTGACACGATTGATAGACCAAGGGGCAAAGCAGAGCTGTCTGGCTGAACAAAAGCTTTCCTGGAAGAACCATACCATTTATAAACCTCATCAAGGCAAATGAGAGAAAAGCTATTGATGAAACATATCATAGATAGAAAATGATAACCACAGATGCAATAAGGTTTTTGTCAGTTTTTTTATTGTTCAAGTACAGTTGTCTCCATTTCCCCCCACCACTTCCCCACCCCCCACCCATCCCTACCTCCCACCCTTGATCTTACCCTCTTTGGCTTTGTCCATGTGTCCTTTATACATGTTCCTTGATGACTCTTCCCCTATTTTCCCCTATTACCCCTCTCCCCACTTCCCTCTGGTTACCATCAGTTTGTTCTTTATTTCAGTGTCTCCGGTTATGTTTTGCTTGCTTGTTTGTTTTGTTGATTAGTTTCCACTTATAGCTGAGATCATATGGTATTTGTCTTTCACCGCCTGGCTTATTTCACTTAGCATAATACTCTTCAGTTCCATCTGTGCTGTCGCAAAGGGTAGGAGCCCCTTCTTTCTTTCTGCTGTGTAGGTTTTAAAATAATGGATATTGTAACTAACTTTATGCCAAGACATTTGAAAATTCAGTTGATATAAACACATTTTTAGAAAAAGAAATGACTGGTATTGACTCAAAAAAAAGGCAGAAACCCTAAATAATCATATAATCACAAAATATTTTTTATCAGTCATCAAATATCTTTCCCCACAGCAAACTCCAGGCCCAGGAAACTTCACTGGCAAGCTCAACTAAACATTAAAGAATAAATGATTCCCTGGCCTGCAGGTGACACTCTGTAAATACTGATGAGTTTTTATAATTTTAGCCTCTAGTGTTTGAGAGCTAGGTTAAT
The DNA here is from genome assembly GCA_004027475.1 of Anoura caudifer. NCBI lineage: Eukaryota > Metazoa > Chordata > Mammalia > Chiroptera > Phyllostomidae > Anoura > Anoura caudifer. The sequence goes on along the minus strand of PVKU01010810.1, from coordinate 7,932 downwards.
AAAGTCTATTCCTTAACTAACTAAATAAATAAATAAATAAATAATTCTAATTTTACACACATTCTTCCAGAGAATAAAAGAAGATATGCTCTTGTTAGAAGTCAAACATAACCTTGACACCAAACTTACCACGGACATTATGAGAAAGAAAATTCTAGGACAACAGAAGGGAGAGGGGTTGGGAGATTGGGTGAAAAACGTGAAGGAATTAAGAAGTACAAATAGGTAGTTACAAAACAGTCATGAGGAGGACTTCTGGCCGAGATGGAGGTGTAGGTAGACATGCTGTGCCTCCTCGCACAACAAAAGTAAGGACAACAATTTAGAAACAAAAAACAACCAGTGCTGACAGAAAATTGAACTGTATGGAAGTCCAGCAACCAAGGAGTTAAAGTAGACACATTTATCCAGACTGGTAGGAGGGGTGGAGTCGGGTGGCTGGGCTGAGAGGGGTCTCTGCAAAGAGGTGGCTGGCAGACCCCGGGTGCTCAAGGTGGGGGATTGTGGAGGGGCACGGTGCACAAGGCAGCTGGCAGACAGATGGTCCCACATTTGCGTGCAGATAAACCAGGCAAAACTGGGAATCGAGACTGACTGCCCAACCCAGGGTCCCACCATGGGAAAACAAAGCCTCAAAACACCAATTGAAAACACCTATGGGGGTTCAGGTGGCAGCGGGAGAGACTCCCAGCCTCAAAGGAGAGTTTGTTGGAGAGACCCACAGGGTCCCGGGATGTACACAAACCCACCCATATGGGAATCAGCAACAAAAGGGCCCAATTTGCTAGGGGGGAGCGGGGGAAGTGACTGAAATCTGACATAGAGCAGAGCAAGCGCCATTGTTCCCTCTCAGATCCCTGCCCCACATACAGCGTCACAACTGAGTGACTGGATTGCCCCACCCAGATGAACACCCAAGGCTCTGCCCCTCACTATGTACCAGGCACATCAGGACAAAAAAAAATGGCCCAAACGAAAGAACAGATCAAAGAGCCAGAAAAAATACAACTAAGCAACAAAGAGACAGCCAACCTATCAGATGCACAGTTCAAAACACTGGTAATCAGAATGCTCACAGAATTGGTTGAATTTGGTTGCAAGTAAGATGAAAAAATGAAGGCTGTGCTAAGTGAAATAAAGGAAAATGTACCCACCAATAGTGATGGGAAGAAAACTGGGACTCAAATCGATGGAGTGGACCAGAAGGAAGAAAGAAACATCCAATCAGAAAAGAATGAAGAAACAAGAATTTTTTAAAAATGAGGAGAGGCTTAGGAACCTCCAGGACATCTTTAAACGTCCCAACATCCGAATTATAGGGGTACCAGAAGGGGAAGAGGAAGAGCGACAAGTGGAAAACTTATTTGAACAAATAATAAAGGAGAACTTCTGTGATCTGGCAATGAAAATAGATTTCCAGGAGGTCCAGGAAGCTCAGAGAGTCCCAAAGAAGTTGGACCCAAGGAGGAACACACCAAGGCACACCATAATTACATTAGCCAAGATTCAAATGAAGAAGAGAATTCTGGAAGCAGCCAGGGATAAGGGGACAGTCACCTACAAAGGAGTTCCCATCAGACTGTCAGCTGATTTCTCAAAAGAGACCTTCCAGGCAAGAAGGGGCTGGAAAGAAGTATTCCAAGTCATGAAAGGCAAGGACCTACATCCAAGATTGCTCTGTCCAATGAAGCTTTCATTTAGAATGGAAGGGAAGATAAAGTGCTTCTCAGATAAGGTCAAGTTAAAGGAGTTCATCATCACCAAGCCCTTATTATGTGAAATGTTAAAGGGACTTATCCAAGAAAAAGAAGATAAAAAACATGTACAGTAAAATGACAGCAAACTCACAATTGTGAACAACCACACGTAAAACAAAAACAAAAACAAACTAAGCAAACAGCTAGAACAGGAACTGAAACACAAAAATGGAGATCACATGGAGGGTTAGCAACAGGGGAGTGGGAGGAGGAGAGAGGGGGAAAAGGTACAGAAAATAAGTAGCATAGACAGCAGGTAGAAAATACACGGGGGAGGGCAAGAATAGTGTGGGAAATGTAGAAGCTAAAGAACTTATGACACATGGACATTAACTAAAGGGGGAATGTGGGTGGGAGGGGGTGTGCAGGGTGGAGGAGAGTGAAGGGGGAAAAATGGGACAACTGTAATAGCATAATCAATAAAATATATTAAAAGTCATGAGGATATAAAATACAACATAGGAAATGTAGTCAATATTATTGTAATAACTATGTATGGTGCCAGCTGGGTATTGAAAATAACAAGGGTAACACTTGTAAAGTACCCCGTATTTTGTTATGTATAATAAGCACTTTTTGGCCTAAATTTTTTAGGAAAAAATAAGGATGCACATTATACATGGGTAGTACCTGAAATACCTTGTATCTATTCTTGTGTTTTGTAATTATTTGTTACATAAAATTTCCTGTACCATAATATATTCCAAAACAAATGCTAAACTCTTTTATAATACAAAAACAAGTATCTAAATATTAATTAATTAATTAATTAATTAATTAAAATGGAAAGACTTTTTTCTCCTGGAAGTTTGGGCCAAAAATGTGGGTGTGCATTACACATGGAAAATATGTTATGTGATTTTCTAACCACTATGCTGTACACCTGAAGCTAATACAAAATAATACTGAATGTAAACTACAATTGAAAAATAAAATAAAATGAAGAAAATTATAAGCCAAGCTCACTTATGAGCATAGTTGCAAAAATCCCAAACACAATGAACAGCCACACATAAAAATGATAATACATGGTGACTGGGTTGTATTTATTCCAGGAGAGCAAAGTTGGTTTAAGACTAGAAAATCATTTATTGTAGTTAACCACATTAATAGGTTAAAGAAGAAAGTTACATGATCATCACAATAGGTGCAGAAAAAGCATTTGATAAAAATCAACATCCATTCATAGTTAAAAAGAAAACTCAGGTAACTAGGATTTGAAATAAGCTTCTATCACATCAAAATTACAACTAAAATATAGAACAACCGTCACTCAGAAACAACAGAAATCAAGTTGATTGGAAGTCTGACAACTATGGAATTAAAGAAACCACATCCATCCAGACTAGTAAGAGAGGTGGAGAGGTGTAACGGGCTGGACCCACATTCATGTGTGGTAGATAAATATTTGGGAGGGATATCTCGGGAGCAAGGAGTCCCAGCCCCACACCAGACCCTCCAGCCCAGGGTTCCAGTGCCAGAAAGATAAGTCCCCATAACTTCTGGCTGCAAACACCAGCAGGGATTGAGCCAGTGGAAGAAACTTCTGGAGTCCCAAAAAGTTCCTCTTAAAGAACCCACATGTAGACTTACACAGATGCACTCCCCCTGAGCTCCAGCACTAGGGTAGCAGTTTCAAAGGCACCAGTGGCATACAGGGAGGAACTGAAGTGTCTGGCATCAAGGTGGGAGCTGGGGGACAGCTTTCTCCTAGACAGAAAGACAGACAGAGGCCATTGTCCCTTTCCTGAACCCTCTCCCTAGAGAGCCACAAAGCCGGCAGGTGGTGCCATGTCAGAGGCTTCATCAACCTGGCTAACACTGTTTGCCCTTCCCTAGAGATCCCCTGAGACTCCGTCCCACACAACTAATGGGCCCATCCAAAGTGCTAACGGTGACTTTTCCATATGAACAGTCAGTCTTGGCTCATGTTTCACAACTTCCTAAATTCTGTCAAACAAGTCCAGCATCAGCAGCTGCCAGCTTAGATACACAGCTTGGCTTCCCCTGAGAATCACCAAGTGCAGCACAAGTAGTCATCATCTCAGATTGCTTTATAGCTCAGGCAGGGTGGCTGGCCCCAGGCAAAACAGGTAGGGGCTGACCTTGGCCCACACCACCTGGCAAATCCCAGAGCCTGTGCACCCAGTGCACAGCTACAGACCATGCTGGAGAACCACCACCCTGCCCCTGCACAGCTGAATCCTCCACAGAGGGCAGAGGTTGGTGGTCAGTGGTCACAGCCAGTCCTTACAGCTGATTGGCCTGGGTAAATTCCTCCCATTGACCTGTCAACAGCAATTTAGGCTCAGCTACAAGAGAAGGGTGCACTCAGCCCACATGAAGGGCACATCTTAAGTATCCAGTTTGGGTGATAGGGGAGGCTGTGCCAGTGGACCCCACTGGATACCTACTACCATTAGGTCATGCTACCAAGACAGGGAGTCATAGCAGCTCTGCCTAATACATAGAAACAAACACAGGGAGGCTGCCAAAATGAGAACACAAAGAAACATGGCCCATATGAAAGAACAGATCAAAACTCTAAGATAAGAGCTAAATGAAATGGAGATAAGCAATCTATCATATGTTGAGTTCAAAACACTTGTTATTAAGATACTCAAGGAACTTAGTGAGGACTTCAACAGCATAAAAAAGATCCAGGCAGAAATGAAAGATTCACTAATTGAAATAAAGAGCCATTTACCTAAAAACAAAAGTAGAGTGGATGAAGCCAAAAATCAAATCACTGATTTGGAACATAAGGAAGCAAAATACAACCAATCAGAGCAACAAGAAGAGAAAATAATGCAACCCTCCCCCACCCCAAGGATTGCATAAGCAGCCTCTAGGACAACCTCAAGTATTCCAACATTTGCATCATGAAGGTGCCAGAAGGAGAAGAGAAAAAGCAAGGAATTGGAAATCTATTTGAAAAAATAATGAAAGAAAACTTCCCTAGTTTGGTGAAGGAAATAGACACATAAGTCCAGGAAGCACAGAGAGTCCCAAACAAGATGGATGCAAAGAGACCCACTCCCAGGCACATCATAATTAAAATGCCAAAGGTTAAAGATAAAGAGAGAGTCTTAAAAGCAGTAAGAGAAAAGAAGTTAGTCATCTACAGGGGAGTTCCCATAAGACTGTCAGCTGATTTCTCACAAGGAACTTTGCAGGCTAGAAGGGATTGGCAAGAAATAGTCAAAGTCATGAAATGCTGGGACCTACAGCCAAGATTGCTCTACCCAGCAAAGCTATCATCTAGAATTGAAAGGCAGATAAGGAGCTTCCCAGACAAGAAAAAACTAAAGGAGTTCATCATCACCAAGCCATTATTATATGAAATGTTGAAGAGATTTATTTAAGAAAAAGAAGATCAAAATTATGAACAATGAAATGGCAAAAAATACAAATCTATCAACAATTGAATCTAAAAAGCCAACTAAGCAAACAAGAAGAACAGAGACAGAATCATGGACACAGAGAGTGTTCTGATGGTTTCCAGATGGGAGGGGAGTGTGGGGGAATGGGTGAAGAGGTGAGGGGATTAAGAAGTACAAATAGGTGGTTACAGAATAGCCATGGGGATGTAAAGTACAGTATAGGAAATGGAGCAGCCAAAGAACTTATACACATGATCCATGGACATGAATAATGGTGTGGGGATTGCCTGAGGCAGTAGGGGGTGCTAAGTGAAGGGGGTCAAAGGGGGAAAATTGGGACAACTATAATACCATAATCAATAAAATGTAATTGGAAAAAATAAAATAAGCTTCCATAACAAAATACCTATGAAAATAATTACAGCAACCATCAAATTTAATGATAAAGTGTTGAAAGCTCTCTTTTGAGATCAGATATAAGAAAAGGATGCCCACTATAACCATTCCTTTTGTCAATGTTGTGTTATTGGTCCTAGCTAGTACAGTAGGGCAAGATAAATAAAATCTAAAGGCAGAAAAAGAAAAGACTATCATTATTCACAGGTGATTTCATGTGTAGTATAAAACACCAAAGAATCTAGAGATAACTTATTATAATTACTAAGAGAGTTGTTAGATTAAAAAAATCATGTATAAAAATCATTTACATCTCTACCTATCAGCAGCAAACCATTCAAAAATGAAATTAATAAATTAACGTACCATTTGCAATAGCATTTTAAATGAAACAAAGTACCTAGAAATAAATTTACAAAAGATTTGCAAACCTATTGTGAAGGAACTTGTAAAACTTTAATGAGAGAACTTAAGGAAGATCTAAATAAATGAGATACTGTATATACATGTCTGTGAATTGGAAGACTCAATATTGTAAAGGTGTTGGTGTTTCCCAAGTTGATTTTTAGATTCAGTGCAATACCTATCAAAATCATAACACAACAAGCTGATTCTCAAATATATATGGGACTGCATAACCCTGATAGTAGAATAGGTACTTGTGAAGATGAAGAACAAGGGGGAAGACTTGCTCTCCCAGATATGAAGAATATTCTAGAGCGATGTTAGTTAGTACAGGGGGGTCCAGGGGAAGGGATAGACAAATAGACCAGTGGGGCTGAATAGACAGCCTAGAAATAGCCTTCTTGCTTATGTTGACTCTTGAATACATGACAGAGGTGGTACTTAGGGCAGTGGGAAAATTATGAAACTTTTAATTAATTGTGCCAGGCCCTAGCGGGATTGCTCAGTTGGTTGCAGTGTCATCCAATACACCAAATGTTGTGGATTCAAGTCCTGGTCAGGACACAAACCTAGGTTACGGGTTCAATCCCCATTCAGGGTGAGTACGGGAGGCAACCAATTAATGTTTCTCTTTCTTTCTCTTTCCCTTTCTATCTCTAAAATCAATAAAACACATCCTTGGTGAGGATTTTAAAAGTTGTGCCAGAGCAACTGCATTCGTACACAGGTAAAAATGAAAATGAAACAAAAATTTTAAAAACAAAAAAAGAAAGAAAGAAAACAAACTGTAGCTCTACCTTATACCATACACAGAAATCAATTTCTCATAGTTTAGAAACTGAAATATGAAAGACAAACCATAAGTCTTATAAAAATAGGGAAATATATTCATTACTAGATGTAAGCAAGGGTTTATTATATGAGATATAAGATGCACTAACCACAAAGGAAAAGATTGCAAACTGGTGTACATTATAATCGGGCACTTGGATTAATCAGAAACCTTAAAAAGAACAAAAACACAAGCTGCACGGTTAGATGATTGTCGCACATGTACCCAACCAAGGACTCATATACAGAATAAAGAATTCCAATTCAATAAGAAAAAGACCATACTTGAACAACAACAAAAAATAAATTAAAGGACTTCTGGCCAAGATGGAGGCATAGGCAGATGCACTGTGCCTCTTCTCACAACCAAATTGAGGACAACAAAGATTTAGAAACAAGAAAACAACCAGAACTCAGAAAATCAAACTGTTTGGAAGTCCAACAATGATTCATCCAGACCGGTAAGAGGGGCAGAGTCACGGCAGGAAAAAGCAGAGGTGCAGACGGGCTCGCAGGCAGCAGCGGCTGGCAGCCCCCAGGTGCACAGGCGGCGACTAGCAGACCCCGGGCATGGGGTGGCCGGCAACTGTGCAGACCCAGTGAGGCCGCACAAGGCAGCTGGCTGACCGGGTGGTCCCACATTCACGCACAGATAATCCAGGCAAAGGGGAAGCGGTGAAAGGAACTGGAATCTGAGAGTGAGTAAAGCAACTGCCATTGTCTCCTCTCAGACCCCGTCCCCACATACAGCGTCACTACCCAGCGACTGGGCTGACCCGCCCTGGGGAACACCTGAGGCTCCACCCCTCACTACGTAACAGCCGCGACTAGACAAAACAAACAAACAAACAAACAAACAAACAAAAAACCCCAGAAATGAAAATGGCTCAAACCGGAGAACAAATCAAAGCCCCAGAGCCAATTTATCTAAGTGATGAAGAAATTGCCAACCTATTAGATACACAATTCAAAACCCTGGTAATCAGGATGCTTACAGAATTGGTTAATTTTGCTCACAAATTAGATGAAAAAATGAAGGCTACAATAAGTGAAATGAAGAAAGATGCATGGGGAACCAACAGAGATGGGAGGAAAACTGGGACTCAAATCAATGGAGTGGACCAGAAGGAAGAAAGAAACAACCAAACAAAAAACGAGGA
>PVKU01010809.1:0-48734 GCA_004027475.1 Anoura caudifer | reverse complement strand
TTAGTGCGGCCTATGTAGTAAAGGCACCTCTAAACTGTGTGTGGGGGAGCCTTGGGTAATTTCCAGGGCAGGGCAACTCACGTCACCACTTTGTGGTTGTGTGGGGAGGGCTCTAAGAGGGGACACTGCTGCTGCCTGGTTTCTGGCATTTTGCCTGGCAGTTGTCCCATTTCCAGTCACTTTGCCCCTTTCCCATGGGTAACTGGCACCCTTCCAGCTTCTTCCCTGGTGGTGACTCCCAGAGTGGGTGGGTTTGGGTACATTCCAAGACCATGCTGGCCCTTCAAGTGGCAAAAATCTTGCAGTTTCTTCCACTGTGGCCCCATCCCCTGCTGGTTTTTATAGCCACAGGTAATGGGGATCTATCTTCCCAGTGCTGGAAGTCTGGCCTGTGCTCTCTGGCCTGGGGCTGGGATCACTCACTCCCAAAGATAACCCTCCCATCCATTCTGCTACCACCTACCTCCTTTCCTGGCCACACTGCCTCTCCACCTGTCTCTGTGACCCCACCCCTCTTACCTATCTGGATGAATGTGGCTTCTTCAAATCCTTGGTTGTTGGACTTCCATACAGATTGATTTTCTGATGGTTCTGGGTGCTATTAGTTTTGAGATCTGGTGATAATTCTTTCTATGGTTGCTTAGGAGGTGATGCACATCTATCTGTGCCCCCATCTTGACTGGAAGTCCATAATAATCCCATTCTCAATGTACTAAGGAAAGTAATTGAGGATTATAGGTTAATTATCTTGTCTATTGCTACACAGCTTATTAGCACCAAAGCCACACTTTTTTCTATTCCCAGTATAGTGCTCTTTCCACTCATTCTTCTATAAAATGACAGGTCAATTCTTGGTCAAACATTTCTGCAAAATGAAATCAAATTCCAACAAAAACCCTAGGTCTGGAGCTTATTGAATGCTCTTGAGTTCTTCCCATTATGTTCTTGCTGCATGATGGCACTTTTATTAACTGATTAAGTAGATGCACAAAGAACAAAGAATTCAAGTTGATCTCCTCAGTCCTTTCATATATTATCAATTCAGTAAACATTTATGGAGTGCTTACTATGTGCCAGCCATGTTGCTACATGTTGGGAACACAGGGATGAATGTAACATGAGCCTTGATCTCTCAGTCTGAGGTAGAAACAGGAGTTACATACACATAATGCAGAAGTCAGAAAGGATATGATTCTGAACACAAGGAATGTTGATAGGTTTCTCTTAGAGATAAAGGAAGGTCTTTTAATCCTCCAAAGTAGAGAATGGAGGAGGATGAGTAAAGAAAAAGGTTCAGAACGAATTTGGGTATGTATGAGGGAAGTGGAGAAAGTCCATTTCAAATTGACTTCATTTTTTTTCAATAAATATAGGAAGTGAAATAAGAATGAAGGTAGTTAAAATGGGGACAACAGGGAAGAGCCAGAAAGAAATGCTATGGATAACACTGCAGGAAGTCAATTGTTAAAAAAGTATGAAAAGGCTGCCAAACTGTTCCAAGGCTTCTGCTGACACTAGAAAATATGTGTTTGTTGGATAAGCTTCCTCAAACAATACTTGAGAGCCCAGGAAAAGAAGCAGGATAAGGAGGTGGGGTTTTCCAGAGTTGGACATTGGTATATACATTGGTAGTACTAGGGCTGAGGTAAAGGGATAAGTCAAAAAGAAGGACAGGAGAGCATTGTTGACATAGCCAATCTCAGGGCCCAGGATAGAGTAGAGGAACTAGTGATGCCTGATAAACAAATGATTTATTAGAAAATTTGGCCTTGCTCAAAGTGATAAGTCTGAACTAGTTATATATAGACATGAATTATGTACTGCATGTAGTACTTGAGTCGATTCTGTCAAGACAAATTAGGACCCAGAGAAAGCAACCTAGGAATCTACACATGCAGAAAATCCAACAGACTGTTACCAATGCCATGCCACATCTCCAACAGACTGAAGAATTTGTGGTTGGGTCTAGTGTCCAACTCAAATGGAGATGGTTTAGATTCATTCCAAGAAACCCAAGATGCCAGAGGAGTGAGGAGAAGCTATGCTGATCCCCTCCCAGTACCAATCTGGAATCACAACCAAGTTGCGGAGAAAGAATCCTGAATAACCAACCAAATGCTACCTGGAGAGAAGCCTTACAACCATGGACAGACAGAAAAAAACACTTCACCACAACATGACTGGTAGGGAGTGCAGAGGAGGCATGAGAGGGCTGGCTGGGCTCCCATTGGAGGCAGCTGAAATTACAGAGGGGTATTTCAGCAGCTGGGGGCATCCCCTTGATTTGTGGGATCTAAACCCCAAGCTGGGCTCCCTAGTCTACAGCACCAGAGCTGGAAAGGAACCCAGAAAACATCCAGCTGTGAAAAGGAGAAGAGTTTCTATATGCCAGGGGAAGATGGCTGGAGACACAGAGAGCCTCTTAAAGGGCCAATGCACAAAATTTTGTTTGCAGCCACTTATCCTGGACTCAGCCAATGGGAGGGCAGAGTGGACTAGAGATGCTTGAGGAGAGTTTGAGGTTGGTGGCTCTGGGGTGAGAACTAAAGGAAGAGCCACCAGGAATCCTGAACTGAGTAATTCCTTATACTGCAGAGCCATTTATCCCAGGCAGAGCACTCCTATCCAAGGGGCATAAACCTGAAGGGAATCAATAGCCCCAATCACAGGAATTCCTCTGCTCCACGCTGTGGAGCTTAAGCTAAGCTGATGAGTATAGCTTGAAGCTATATAATTAATTAAATTTAACAAAAAAGGTGGATCTCTGGGAGCTCTGAGACCTTAACTGACCCTCCCTGGGCCCACTCTGGTAAAAGCTGGAGTTGGTGTGCAGCCTGGTTCTTTCTGCACACAAACAGGTCAAGCAGAGGGAGCCACACACTGTGGATGACTGATAGATCCAAACAGGTTTCCTAGGGCCAGTCACAAGCATTGCTGGACAAAGGTCTGCACCCCAGTCTTTGCAGATGTACTTCATACATAGAAAAAAACACAAAGAGGCAGCCAAAATGGGAAGACAAAGGAACAAGCCCCAAATGAAAGAACAAGAGAAGAAAAATGAAATTGAGGTAAGCAATTTGTCAGATAGAGAGTTTATAATAATGATTATTAGGATACTCAACTTGATGATTATGAGGATACTCAACAGCATGAAAAAAGACATAGTAACCATAAAGAAGGGCTAGTCAGAAAAAAAGATTGAAATATCTGAAATAAATATACAAGAGGGAATAAATAGTACATTAGATGAAGCAGAGCACAGAATCAGTGTTTTGGAAGACAAGGTAGAAAAAAACAAACAAGCAGAGCAGCAAAAAGAAAAATGAATTTTCTTTTCTCTTTCATTTTTAAAATACATTTTATTGATTATGCTATTACATTTTCCCCATTTTCCCCCTTGTCCCCCTCTGCCTTGCACCCCCTCTCCAAACAGCAATCCCCATCCCATTAGTTCACATCCATGAGTTATAGATATAAGTTCTTATTTTTTATTGTTGTTCAAATAAGGATGTCTCCATTTTCCCCCCACCACTTCCCCTCGCACCCCGCCATCCCCACCTCCCTCCCCTGACCCTACCCCACCTTGGCTTTGCCCATCTGTCCTTTATAGTTGTTCCTGCAAAACCTATCCCCTTACCCCCACTATCCATTCCCACAGCCCCGCTGGTTACTGTAGATTCTTCTTAATTTCAATGTCTCTGATTATATTTGGCTTGCTTGTTTTCCTGATTAGGTTCCACTTAAAGGTGAGCTCATATGGTATTTGTCTTTCACCACCTGACTTATTTCACTTAGCACAATGCTCTCCAGATCCATCCAAGATGTCACAAAGGGTAGGTGCTCCTTCTCTCTTTTTTGCTGCATAATATTCCATTGTGTAAGTGTACCAGTTTTTTTTTTAATCTACCCATTTACTGATGGGCACATAGGTTGATTCCAACACTTGGCCATTGTAAATAACACTGCTATGAACATTGAGGTGCATAGGTTCTTATGGATTGCTGTTTCAGGGTTCTTAGGATATTATCCCAGCAGTGGAATTGCTGGTCAAAAGGTAGATCCATTTTTAGTTTTCTTAGAAAATTCCATAATGCTTTCCATAGTGGTTGTAACAGTCTGCAATCCCACCAACTGAGCACTAGGGTCCCATTTTCTCCACAACCTCTCCAACACTTGTTGTTTGTTGCTTTGTTTATAATGGCCATTCAGACCACTATGTAGTGGTATCTCATTGTGGTTTTAATTTGCATCTCTCTGATAGCTAGCAACACTGAGCATCTGTTCATGTGTTTCTGGATCCTCTATATGTCCTCCTTGGAGAAGTGTCTGTTCAAGACCTTTGCCCATTTTTTTAAATTGGGTTGCTTGTCTTCTTAGAGTGGAGTTGTGTAAGTTCATTATATGTTATGGAGGTTAAACCCTTGTCTGAGGTATCATTAGTACATATGTTTTCCCATACAATCAGTTCTCTTTTTATTTTAATACTGTTTTCTTTAGCTGTGCAGAAGCTTTTTATTTTGATAAGATTCCATTTGTTTATTCTCTCCTTTATGTCCCTTGCTTTAGGGGACATATCAGTAAAAATGTTGCCGCGTGAAATGTCTGAGATTTTTCTGCCTATGTTCTCCTCTAGGACTTTAGCGGTATCATGGCTTATATTAAAATCTTTTATCCACCTTGAGTTCATTTTTATGTATGGTGTAAGTTGGTGCTCAAGTTTCATTTTTTTTGCATGTAGCTGTCCAGTTCTCCCAACACCACTTCTTGAAGAGGCTATTTTTACTCCATTTTTTGTTGCTGCCCCCTTTGTCGAGTATTAATTGACCGTAAAGATTGGGTTTATTTCTGGGCTCTCTGTTCTATTCTACGGGTCCATGTGCCTGTTTTTATGACAGTACCAGGCTGTTGTGATTACAGTGGCCTTGTAATACAGTTTGGTGTCAGGTATTGTGATCCCTCCTGCTTTGCTCTTCTTTCTCAAAATTGCTGCAGCTATTCGAGGTCATTTGTGGTTCCATATAAATTTTTGAAGTGTTTGTTCTATGTCTATGAAATATGCCATTGGTACTTTAATAGGTATTGCATTGAATCTGAAAATTCCTTTGGTAGTATGGACATTTTGATGATGTTGATTCTTCCAATCCATGAACATGGTCTATGTTTCCATTTGTTTGTGTCTTCCTAGATTTCTTTCCTCAGTGTTGTGTAGTTTTCTGCATACAGGTCTTTAATCTCCTTGCTTAGGTTTATTCCTAGGTATTTTATTTTTCTTTTTGCTATATCAATGGGATTTTTCTTCTTGATTTCTCTTCTGCTGTTTCATTGTTGGTATACAAAAAATGCCTTTGATTTCTGGATATTGACTTTGTATCTGTCTGTTTGGCCAAATTCTTTTATTAAGTCAAGCAGCTTTTTGGCCAAGTCTATAGGATTTTTTATGTACACTATCATGTCATCTGCAAACAATGATAGCTTTGTTTTCTCCTTTCCAATTTGGATGCCTTTTATTTCTTTTTCTTGTCTAATCATTGTGGCTAAGACTTCCAATAATATATAGAATAGAAGTGATGAAAGTGGACAACCTTGTCTTGTTCCTGATATTAGTGGAAAAGATTTTAGTGTTTGCCTGTTGAGTATGATGTTGGCTGTACATCTCTCATATATGGCTTTTATTATGTTGAGGAATCTTCCCTCTATTTCCAGTTTGCTGAATGTTTTTATCATAAATGGGTGCTGTACATTATCCAATGCTTTTTCCGCATCTATTGATATGATCATGTGATTTTGTCTTTGCTTTTCTTTATGTGATGTATTACATTTACTGATTTGCAAATGTTGAACCATCCTTGCATTCCTGGGATGAATCCCACTTGGTCATGGTGTATGATCTTTTTAATGTATTGTTGGATGTTGTTTGCCTAAATTTTGTTGAGGATTTTAGCATCTATGTTCATCAGGGATATTGGCCTGAAGTTTTCTTTCTTTGTTGTGTCTTTATCTGGTTTTGGGATTAGGATGATGCCGGCTTCATAAAAAGAGTTTGGGAGTCTTCCATCATTTTGGATTTTTTTTTAATAATCTGTGAAGGATAGGGGTTAGCTCTTCCTTAAATGCTTTGTAAAATTCTCCTGTGAAACCATCTGGTCCAGGGCTTTTGTGTGGGGGGAGTTTTTTGATTCAATTTCATCTACTGTTATTGGTCTGTTTAAGATTTCTGCTTCATCTTCATTGAGTTTTATGAGATTATATTTTTCTAGAAACTTGTCCATTTCACCTAGGTTTTCAAATTTCTTGGTATATAGTTCTTCATAGTAATTTCTTACACTCCTTTGTATTTCTGTGGTGTCACTTGTAATCTCTCCTCTTTCATTTCTGATTGTGTTTATTTGGATCCTCTTTCATTTTTTTCTTGATGAGCCTGCTTAAAGGCTTGTCAATTTTGTTTATCTTTTCAAAGAACCAGCTCCTTGATTCATTGATCCTTAGAATTGTGCTTTTAGTCTCCATGTCATTTAATTCTGCTCTGATCTTGGTTATTTCCTTCCTTCTACTTGCTCTGGGCTGTCTTTATTGTTGTTCCTCGAGTTCTTGTAGGTGTACAGTTAAGTTGTTTGTTTGAAATGTTTCTGTCTTTTCTAGGTAGGCCTGTATCACTATGAACTTCCCTCTGAGGACTGCCTTTGCTGTGTCCCATAAGTTTTGTGTTGTTGTGAGTTCATTTTAATTTGTTTCCAGAAACTTTTTGATTTCCTCTCTAATTTCATTCTTGACCCATTCATTGTTTAATAACATGCTATTCAATCTCCATGATTTTGAAGGTTTTGAGTTTTTCCCCTTGGAGTTGGTTTCTAGTTTCAGTTACTTGTGGTTGGAGAAAATGCTTGGTATGTTTTCAATTTTATTGAATTTATTGAGGCTTGTTTTGTGTCCTATCCTGTGGTGTATCTTTGGAAATGTTCCATGTACATTTGAAAATATGTGTATTTAGTTTCTTTGGTATGATGGGCTCTCTATATATATCTATATCAGTTAAGTCCATTTCATCTAGAGTGTTGTTCAATGCCACAATATCTTTTTTGATATTTTGTTTAGAAGATCTGTCCATTTTTGACAGTGGTTTGTTAAAATCGCCTACTGTAATTGTGTTACTGTCAATATCTTTCTTCAAGTCCTCTGAGAGTTTCTTGATGCATTTAGGTGTTCCTATATTGGGTGCATATATATGTACAATGTTTGTGTCTTCTTGGTGGATTCTTCTCTTGAGTATTATGAAGTGACCTTCTGGATCTCTCTTTATGGCCCTTTTATTGAAGTCTGTTTTTTCTGATATGAATATTGCTACCCTGGCTTTTTTTCCCTGTCCATTTGCTTGGAAAATTTGTTTCCAGCCCTTCACTTTGAGTCTGTGTAGGTCTTTTGTCCTGAGGTGGGTCTCTTGGAGGCAGAAAATGTGTGGGTCATGCTGTCTTACCCATTCAGCTATTCTATGTCTTTTGATTGGAGTATTTAATCCATTTACATTTAAGGTTATTATTGATAGGTACTTATTCCTTGCCATTTTCATACCTGTGTTTCCCTCTCTCCCCCCTCCCTCTCTTTTCCTTCCTTTCCTTAAATCCATCCCTTTAGTGTCTCTTACAGAACTGGTTTGGTAGAGGTGCATTCTTTTAGACTTCTTTTGTATGGGAAGCTCCTTATTTGGCCTTCTATCTTGATTGAAAGCCTTGCTGGGTAAAGTAGTCTTGGTTGCAGGCCTTTGGTTCTCATTACTTGGAATATTTCTTGCCATTTTCTTCTGGCTTGGAGTGTTTCCATTGAGAAGTCAGCTGCTAACCTTATCAGGGCTCCCTTGTATGTTACTTTTTCTCCCTTGCTGCCTTTAAAAGTCTCTCTTTGTCTTGGAATCTTGCCATTTTAATTATGATGTGTCTTGAAGTGGGCTTCTTTGGGTTTCTCTTGATTGGGACTGTCTGTGTTTCCTGGATTTGTGTGACTTTTTCTCTCATCAAATTAGGGAAGTTTTCCATCATTACTTTTTCAAATAGGTTTTCTATCCCTTGCTCTTCTTCTTCTCCTTCTGGTATCCCTATTATACGGATATTATTATGTTTCGTATTGCCTTGCATTTCTCTTAATCCCTCTTCATCCTTTCTGAGCCTCTTTTCCTTTTCTTGCTCTTTTTGGATATTTTTTCCTACTTGGTCCTCCAACCCACTGATCCAATCTTCTGCTTCATTGATTCTGCTTTTGATTCCTTCTACTGTGTTCTTCAGTTCACAAATTGTACTCTTCATTTCCTCTTGGCCCTTGTTGATAGTTTCTATTTCCTTTTTCATGTTAATATAGTTTGCAGTGATTTCATCATAGCTTCCCTGTAGTTTGTGGTATCTCATTGAGCTTCCTGACAACCATTGCCTTGAACTCAATATCTGATAGTTGATTTGCCTCTGTTTCATTTAGCATTCTTTCTGGGGCTTCCTCCTTTCCTTTCATTTGTGGATTGTTTCTTTGTCTTCCCATTGTTTGTGAGACTCTTCTTGTCAGCCTCAGCTCCTTAAATTGATCTGTTCTGGCTCCCTGGGTTTATGGTGTGAACTTCTGCTGTAGAATACCTGTGCGATGTAGTAGTGCAGTCTCCTTCAGGTATCCTCGTGTTCACAGCTTCCACTGTCTCAGCTGTTGGGATACCCCCTCTTTGGGACCAAGTCTGTTTTCTTCACAGTTTCATGTTTTGTTTTGTTTTTTGTCTCACTCGTGGGTATTTAAAAAGAGAAAAGAGAAAAAAATCTTGGTTTGGGGAAATAAAAAATAATAAAATAAAAAATAAAAAGAGGAAAGAGATGAAAAAGAAGAAAAAAGAGAAAGGAAGAAATATAATTGGAAAGAAAGGAAGAGGGAATAAAACAAGAAAGAAGTAAAGAGAAGCAAAAGGAGTTGAGGGGTAAAAAAGATAAAGATAATAAAAAATAATTAAAAAAATATTTTTAAAAATTCTTGCTGTTTTCAAACTTACGAAGCCGGTTTTTCTGGTCTTGCTGACTGCAGTGGCCGAGGGGTGATGGTATGGCTTTCCTCCCTGTTCAGCACTCAGTTATCTTTGGGCTACTCTCCCCAGAGCTAGCCTGGTGTCTCTCCACACAGGGCCTTGGGGATATGTTCTGAGGCTCCTGGGGAGCGCACTTTCCTGAGTTTATGGGTGTGAGCTTGGATCTCCTACCGGGCATGAGCTGACCCGGAGTTTATGGGTGTGGGTTCCAGATTTTCTTCTTTGCATGCACTCACCCTAATTTAATGGGAGTGAGCTCCAGGTTTCCCATGGATTGTTTGCACTACCTGGGTTCACATGCGTGGGCTCTGGTTCTCTTACAGATTACTTGCATTCCCCGGGTTCCCGGCGTGGGCTATTGGTCTCTGGTGGCGCATGGGCACCTCTGGTCATGCAGCTGTCTGTGGTCGCTCATGGGCGCCTATGGTTGTGCAGACGTCTCTGGTCATGTGCAGGCACCTATGGTCACGCGAGCCTTGGCGTACACTCCTCCTAGGTCTATGCGTGGGTGCTCACATCCCCAGCGTGCCACTCAGACCTTAACTCCTCTCTGTGAGACTTCAAGTAACCAGGTCTCTCCTGGTGCTGCTCAAAACTTGATTTGCTGGAGAGGGAGCTGTTGACATGGTCAGCTCCCTAGAGCCCTGTAGCAGTCCTGGCAAGTGCCAGGCCTGAGACCTCAGCCACCCTGGTCTGCGCGCTGACCCCTGGGCTCTTGTTGTTCTGAAGTATTTTCCTTACCATCTGGTTTTTCAATGTCCGCTACAATTTTCGATCTCCTATTTTCAAATATGCTGTTTTACTGTTGGTTGTTTGCTCTGTTCCTCTGTAGATTGGCCAGATTTTTCTCCCATGTGTAGGAGGAAGTGGAATCTGCTCCCTGCAACTGCACTGCCATCTTCCTTCTCTCAAATGTTTATTTTATATCTGTGAAATATGTCATTGGTACTTTAATAGATATTGCATTGAATCTATAAATTGCTTTGGGTAGTATGGACATTTTGATGTTAATTCTTCTAATCCATGAACATGGCACATGCTTCCATTTCTCTGTGTTTTTCTTAATTTCTTTCTTCAATGTTGTGTAGTTTTCTGAGTACGGGTCTTATACCTCCTCGGTTATGTTTATTTCTAGGTACTTTATTTTTCTTGTTACTATATCAAATGGGATTTTTTCCCCTGATTTCTGTTTCTGATATTTCATCTTTGGTTTACAAAAATTCCTTTGATTTCTGAATATTGACTTTGTATCCCACTGTTTTGCCAAATTCACTTATTATTTTAAGTAGTTTTTTGGTGGAATCTAAGGATATTCCATGTACACTGTAATGTCATCTGCAAACAATGGAAGTTCAGCTTCCTCCTTTCTAATTTGGATGCCTATTAGTTCTTTTTGTTTGTTTGTTTGATTGCTGTGGCTAGGATTTCCTATACTACATTGAATGTGGGGGGGCGGTGAAAACAGACATCCCTGTCTTGTCCCTGACTTTAGTGGGAAAGCTTTTAGTTTTTGCCCATTTAGTATGAGGTTGGCTGTAGGTCTTTCCTGTGTGGCCTTTATTATGTTGAGGAATGCCCCTTCTATTCCCACTTTGCTGAGTGTTTGAATCATAAATGGGTCATGTACATTATCAAATGCTCTTTCCACATCTATGGATAGGGCGATGTGATTTTTCTCTTTTATTTTGTTCATGTGATGTATTGCATTTTTTGATTTGTGAATATTGTATCATCCTTGCATCCCTGGGATGAATCCCACTTGATCATGCTGTATGATCTTTTAAATATATTACTAGATATGGTTTGCCAATATTTTTTGAGGATTTTAGCATCTATGTTCATCAGCAATATTGGCCTATAGTTTTCTTTCTTTGTTGTGTCTTTATCTGTTTTTGGTTTAGGATGATATTGGCTTCATAAAAAGATTTTGGGAGTCTTCTGTCTTCTTGGATTTTTCTGGAATAGTCTGTGTAAGGACAGGGGGTTAGCTCTTCCTTAAATGCTTTGTAGAATTTTTCTGTGAAACCATCTGGTCCAGGGCTTTTGTGTGTTGGAAGCTTTTTGATTACTGCTTCAATTTCATCAGCTGTTATTGGTCTATTCAGGCTTTCTGCTTCTTCATTGTGTTTTGAAAGATTTTATTTTTCTAGAGATTTGTCCATTTCACCCAGGTTTTCAAATTTCTTGGCATATAGTTGCTTGTACTAATTCCTTACAATCCTATGTATTTCTGTGGTATCAGTTGTAATCTCTCCCCTTTAATTTCTGATCGTGTTTATTTGGGCCATCTCTCTTTTTTGTTCATATAAGTTCTTTGGCTCCTCCATTTCTTATACTATTATTAATTCCCTCTGTCTATTTTGTACCTACCATTTATGCTTCTTATCCCCTATACCTTTTCCCCCATTTTTCCACCTCCCCATCCCCGCTGATAACTCTCCATGTGAGTCCATTTCTGTGATTCTGTTCCTGTTCTGGTTGTTTGCTTAATTTGTTTTTGTTTTTTAGGCTCAGTTGTTGATAGTTTTGAGTTTGTTGTCATTTTACTGTTCACATTTTTCATCATCTTCTTTTTCTTAGGTAACTCCTTTTAGCATTTCATATAATAAGGGCTTGTTGATGATGAACTCCTTTAACTTGACCTTATCTGGGAAGCACTTTATCTGCTCTTCCATTCTAAATGATCGCTTTGTTGGATATAGTAATCTTGGATGTATGTCCTTGCCTTTCATGACTTTGAGTACTTTTTTCTAGCCCTTTCTTGTCTGTAAGGTTTCTTTTGAGAAATTAGCTGAGAGTCTTACAGGAACTCCTTTGTAGGTAACTGTCTCTGTTTCTCTTGCTGCTTTTGATATTCTATCCTCACCTTTAATATTGGGTAATGTAATTATGATGTGCTTTACTGTGTGCTTCTTGGGTCTTTTCTTTGGGACTTTTTGAGTTTCCTGGACTTCCTGAAAGTCTATTTCTTTTGCCAGATTGGGGAAGTTCTCCTTCATTAGTTTCTCAAATAAGTTTTCAATTTCTTGTTCTTTGTCTTCTCCTTCCAGCACCCCTATGATTCAGATATTGGAATGTTAAAACTTGTTACACAGTTTCCTAATACTCTCCTAATTTTTTTGAATTCTTGTTTCTTCATTCTGTTTTGGTTGAATGTTTACTTCTTCCTTCTGCTCCAACTCAGTTTTGAGTCCCTGTTTCCTTCCCTTCACTGTTGGTTCTCTGTATATTTTGCTTTATTTCACTTTACATAATCTTTACTCTTTCATTTACTTTGCAACCATACTCAGCCATTTCTGTGAGCATCCTGATTACCAGTGTTTTGATGCCTGCATCTGATAGGTTAGCTATCTCTTCATCATGTAGTTGTATCTTTGGAGATTTGATCTGTTCTTTCCTTTGCTCCATATTTTTTGTCTCAGCTTGCCTGTTTAGAGTGGAGTGCCCCCACTGTAAAGAGTGGAGCCTTAGTTATCCGTCAGCGTGGGGCAACCACATCACTGTATTGTGGTGCTATATATTGGGGATGGGTCCAAAATGGAACAATGCTTCTTGCTCCATTCTCAGTTGGCTTTCAGTCACTTCCTGCCCTCCCACAAGCAACTTGGGCCCTTCTGGTGTTGATTCCCAGTTGTGTGGATTTGTGTACATTCTAGGACCCTGTGGGTGTCTCCAACAAACACTTACATGAGACTGGGTGTTTCTCCTGGTGCTGCAATTCCCATAGGCCTTTGTAGCCAGAGGTTTTGTGGCCTTATTTCCCCATGCTGGAATTCTGAGTTTCATGGTCTGTCTTGGTGTCCAGTTGTTCCTCCTGGTTTATCCACATGTGATAGTGGGACCACCAGGCCTGCCAGATGCCACCTCACCCACCTAGTCCTCCATCTGCTGCCTTGCTGTATGTTCTGCCTGCCCTGGATGCCTGTTTCTGCCCTTCCTAACAGTGTGAATGAATGCTTCTTCTTTAACTACTTGGTCGTCAGACTTGCATACAGTTCAATTTTCTGTCAGTTTGGGTTGTTTTTTTGCTCCTAAATTTGTTGTTGTCCTCCTTTTGGTTGTGTGAGAAGGCCAGAAAAGAGATTTTTTTTCATAAATTACTTTATTGTTGTTCAATTACAGCAATCTGGATTTTCTCCCCACCATTCCCCCCACATCATCTAAACCCAACTCCCTCCCTTGCTTCCACCCTCCCCCTTGGTCTTGTCCATGTGTCCTTTATAGTATTTCCTGAAAACCCTTCTCCCCATTGTTCCCTCCCTCCTCCCCTCTGGCTATTTTCAGATTGTTCTTAATTTCAATGTTTCTGGTTATATTTTGTTTGCTTTTTCTTTTGTTGATTATGTTACAGTTAAAGGTGCAATCATATGGTATTTGTCCCTCACTGCCTGGCTTATTTTGCTTAGCATAATGCCCTCCAGTTTCCTCCATGCTATGTACCCCAATGTTCATAGCAGCACAATTTACAATAGCCAACCGATGGAAGCAACCTAAGTGCCCATCAGCAAATGAGTGCATCATAAAACTGCAGTACATTTACATAATGGAATTCTACACAGCAAAGAGAAAGAAGGAGCTTATACCCAGAAAAAATAATTTTTAAAGAATGAGGAGAGCTTAGAAAACATTTTGGACAACATAAAGTGTAACAACATCTGCATCATGAGAATACCAGTAGGTGAAGAGAGTGAGCAAGGGATTGAGAATGTATTTGAAGAAATAATGACTGAAAACTTCCCTAATCTGGTGAAGGGAAAAGACACAGAAGTCCAGGAAGCTCAGAGAGTCCCAAACAATCTGGACCCAAAGAAGCCTACACCAAGGCACATCACAATTAAAATGGCAGGGCTTAAACACAAGAAGAGAATCCTAAAACCCATAAGAGAAAAGCAGGTAGTTACATACAAGGGAGCACCAATTACTGGTATCTGATTTCTCAACAGAAACATTTCAGGCCAGAACGGAGTGAAGTGAAATATTCAAGGTGATGAAAAGCAAGGACCTACAACCAAGTCAACTTTGCCCAGCAAGGCTATCATTTAAAATTGAAGGAGAAATAAGGAGTTTTCCAGACAAAAAAAGATAAAGGAGTTTGTTAATACCAAACCAGTACTGCAACAAATGTTAAAGGACATATTTTAAGAAGAAAAAAAGAGAGAGGAAAATAATCTAACAATAAAATTACACTAAATATCCCTGATGAACATAGATGTTAAAATCTTCAACAAAATATTGACAAATTAAATACAGTAATGCATCAAAAATATCAAAAAGACCATACATCATGATCAAGTGGGATTTTTCTAGGAATACAAGTTTGGTACAACATTTGCAAATCAATAAATGTAATTCACCAAATAAAGAAAATGAAGGAAAAAAATCCCCATGATCATATCAATAGATGCAGAAAAAGCATTATGATAAAATCTGGCACTAATTTATGATTAAAAAACCTCTCAGCCATCTTGGAATGGAAGGAACATACCTGACCGTAATAAAGACCATGTATGACAAACCCACTGCCAGCACTATACTCAATGGGCAAAGAACAAACAAACAAATGAACCAAAAAAAAAAAAAGAAAGAAAGAAAACCAACCAAAAGCCAAAAACCCAAGCATTCCCCTTAAGATTGGAAGAAGACAGGGATGTCTGCTTTCACCTATCTTATTCAACATAGTACTTGAAGCCTAGCCACAGCAATCATAAAAGGAGAACAAATAAAAGCCACTGCAATAGGAAAGGAAGAAGTAAAACTGTATTTATTTTCAGATGACATGATACTGTACATAGAGAACCCCAAAGATTGCACCATGAAACTGCTGGATGTAATAAATTAATTCAGCAAAGAAGCAGGATAAAAAATTAAATCCAGAAATCAGTTGCATTTCCATATGCCAATAGCAAACTAGTAGAAAGGTAAATTAGAAAACAGTCCCATTCATAATTGCTACAAAAAGAATGAAATACCTAGGAATAAACCTAACCAAGGATATAAAAGACCTGTTCTTGGAAATTTACGAGACACTGAAGAAAGAAATGGAAGAAGATACAAATAAGTGGAAGCACGTGCTGTGTTCTTGGATAGGAAGCATTAAGATCATTAAAATGTCCATACTACCAAAGCAGTGTAGAGATACAATGCAATTACTATCAAGTTTCACTGATTTATTTCATAGAACTACAGCAAATATTTCAGAAATGTGTATGGAACCACAAAAGACCTCACATAGCAACAGTGATCCTGAGAAACAACAAAATTGGAGGAATCATGCTACCTAATATCAAACTGTACTATAAGGCCATAGTAATCAAAACAGCATGGTACTGGCATAAAAACAGACACATAGATCAATGGAACAGAATAGAGAGCCCCAAAACAAATGCACACTACTTTAGTCAATTAATATTCAACAGAGGAAGCAAACACATACCATGGGCTAAAGATAGTTTATCAAAGAGATGGTGTTGGGAAAATTGGACAGATACATGCAGAAAAATGAAACTAGACCACCTTCTTACACCACACACATGGATAAATTTAAGAAGAGGAAAGACTTAAATGTTAGACCCAAAACCATGAAAATCCGAGAAGAAAACATAGGCAGCAAAATCTCAGACTTTGTAGAAATATTTTATTGGATATATCTCTCCAGGCAAGGGAAACAAAAGAAAAAATAAATGAGTGGGACTACATCAAACTAAAAAGTTTTTGCACAACAAAGGAAAACATCAATAAAATAAAAAGATAACTCACAGAATGGGATAATACATTTGCTGAAACATCTAATAAGAGGTAAATATCCAAAATTCATAAAGAACTTATAAAACTCAACACCAAAAAAATAAAAAAAAAACAATAAAAAAGGGCAAAGGACCTGAATAGACACTTCTCCAAAGAGGACATACAGGTGGCCCATAGACATATGATAAGATGCTCAATGTCACTAATTATCAGAGAAATGCAAATTAAAACCACAATGAGATATCATTTCATACCTGTCAGAATGGCTATCATCAATAAAACAAACAAACAAAAAACAAGTGCTGATGAGGATGTGTAGAAAGAGGAACACTTTTGCACTGTTGGTAGGAATGCAGATTGGTGCAACCACTGTAGAAAGCTGTATGGAGATACCTCAAAAAATTAAAAATGGATCTGCCTTTTGACCCAGTGATTCCATTTTGGGGAATATATCTGAAGGAACCCAAAACACTAATTTGAAAGAACATAAGCATCACTATGTTCATTGCATCATTATTTACAATCACCAAGATATGGAAACAGCCCAAGTGTCCATCAATATGCTAGTGGATAAAATAACTATGGGGCATTTATCCAATGCAATACTACTCAGCCATAAAAAAGAGGAAAATTTTACCCTTTGCGTCAGTATGGATGGACCTGGAGAACATTATGCTAAGTGAAATAAGCCATTAGGAGAAATACAGATACCATATGATTTCACTGATATGTGGAATCTAATGAACAAACCAAGTTAATACTCAAATTAGAGAAAGACATTGAGATCAGGTTGACAGCTAAGGAGGCAATGTTAGAGGAATTGAACAAAAAAAAAGGACTCATGGACATGGAGAACAGTGTGGTGATTGGGGGGGTATAAGGGGACTAAATGGTAATGGAAAAATACAATAAAATTTTTTTTAAAATAGAAAAAAAAAAAAAGATGTGTTAGGCTGATGCAGAGATAATGGTGTCAATTCCCAGGGCAGAGTCAATGGCTTTTGTAGGAAGGGAAGCAGTTAGTTCACATGTTCATAGCTCACTGAAGACTCCTATTTTTTGGTCTTTGGTTCTCTTTGCCTTCCCCACTTCCATAGTGCCATTTACATTTTTGTTATATCTCACTCTGCCCAACTTTTTCCTTAGAGATAGTAGCAGGGAAAGCACTTTAAACCACTTAAAACAATTATCTGGTTCCCAGAGAAAGCAAAACTAGAATAAATCAGGACAGTATTCTGAGGAATCTAGGTAAGAAGTTGTGGAATGAGGGTGTGGCAACTGGAAAAGGAAGCTAAATGAGCCAAACCCTAGGACCTCAGGGAGAAAGACATGAAAAGGGACATGGCCAGTTCAGGGACCTGGTTTGGGAGGTTAACTAGGCAGGAAGCC
This sequence comes from Anoura caudifer, assembly GCA_004027475.1. Taxonomy (NCBI): domain Eukaryota; kingdom Metazoa; phylum Chordata; class Mammalia; order Chiroptera; family Phyllostomidae; genus Anoura; species Anoura caudifer. Next base: position 31,555 of record PVKU01010809.1, on the reverse strand, counting down.
CCATACACTCTGTATTTTTCCATCCATTGCCACTTTTTTTATTCTCCGGTTTTATGAGGATTTTAAAAGCTTCTAGATCTGTTGTTGGCAATCTTTCAGAAAAATTTAACAGAGAATTCTATAAAGTCAAGTCCCCAATGAAGCCTGACATAGCCACAGGTAGCAACAATTGTCCTCTAAAGAAGTGTGGTAAAGAAACCTTTGAGTACTTTCTCCTTCAAGGCTTTGAGTATTTCTGGTCTTTTGGCCTGAGAACCTAGCAGTTAATTTTCTTGACTTGCTGACTGACAAAGAGAAGTTTCTTTGTTAGTATAGTTTCAAACAGTCTCTGGAACCTAGAAGAAAAAGGGAAGGAGTGTATGTGCGGAGGGAAGCTTTGGTAACTAAATCTGGGAGGGAGAATTTCTCCCAAAAGCAAAGCAAATGAGCATGATCAGAGGAACAATGTAGTAAATCAAGGCACAGCAAGGCTAGCTTTCAATCAGCATTGCCAGGTAGGCTTCTCTGGGGTTCAGATGGATCCTCCTAACTCTTAGGACACCATTCCAGTAACTCTCATCCCTTTCCCTTACATTTGCTGCACTGATGGCTTTCCTTTGGTCTTTAAAACATTCTCTGTTCTGCCAGACACTAAAAATTAAAATTAAAAAAATATATATATTTCCTCTGACCACCTGACTACTTTTCTCTCCACTATGTCTCTCCATCACCCACCCAGAACAAACCTTTTGATAGACTAGCCAAAACTCACTGCCTCCACTTTGTCTCCTACCATTCTCCCCAACTCCTGACAATCAGGGCCTACAAACTCCTCTCTCTTGAAAGTACTCTCCAGAACATTACAAGTGACCTCTGCTAAATTCTAATCTCACAGACCTTCTTTATGACATTTGTTTGCCATAGCTGAACACTTTTTACCCCCTTCTTAAACCCTCTCTTTAGCTTTCATTGCACTGTACTATGGGTTGTTCAGTCTTTTTTCCTCTTACATTCCCATTCACTAGCCCCTTCCATTCTGCCCAAAGGGTCTTGCTCCCCTCTTAGTGATTTAATCTACCTCCTACAGTTTCTAACACCTCATCTATGAGGATGAGACACCACTGTAACTTACTTTTCAGGTTCTGTCAATTTCCCAAATACATATCCACCCTACTCTTATTGGTCCCCTTAAGGACCAATAACCAGAACTTAGCTCAGTCCCTTATTATCTCTCACCTGCATAGTGACAACAGCCTCTGGAAGTTACCTCTCTGTCCAGTTAAACTTTGCTGCAATCTATCTAACACTCTGGACAGTAATCTTCCTATATCTGATCCTTTTGCTCCTCTGCCCAAAACTGTAAATCAACCCCTACAACTGTTGAAATAAAACCCATACATCTTAACCAGGCATTGAAAGTCCTTCACTATTCAGCTCCCACTATGTTTGCAGGATGATTTTTCACTAAATACCCCTACCTGCTCCAGTCTCCAGGGGTAATGGACTCCTTGTTGATACTTAAATTCATCCTGCACTCTCTCATCAGCTGGCTTCCAACCAAGTGGTTTCCTTGCCAAAATTAATCTTCTCTTTCAGAATGCTCTACCAAGGCTCTGTCCATCCTTCAAAGTTCAGCTGAAATATGACTTCTTCCAAAAAGACTTCTCAGATTTCCCTGGTTGGAATTAATGTATCCCTTACTATAACACTAATTTTCTTATTTGCTGTGGAATTCAGCTATAGAGTGCTGAATTATTGAATAATTATAACCCCTCAGTTCATGGCAAAATATCACTATTAGTCCATACAATGCCCCTCCTTTTATCTTTATTATTTTTATTTATCCAAATCTCTACTCTCATTCTTGTCCCTTCACAGGAAACTTCTTTAAAGTATTTGATGTAAGTATGTAAGTTCAGGATATATGTCTGTATCTATATCTATATGTATATCTATATATAACCAATATCATCTACCTATATTATCTATATCTATATAAAATCTCCATCCATATTCATATTTATATCTGGTTATCCATGTGTAAATGTGTATTTAAATTGATGTAAATATTATTGAGTTATTGGTCTCATTCTATTTCTTATTTTTTCAAGAGAACATTTTCAAGATCTATATTGGTATTTGCACAACTACTTTACTGCTTCTAATCCTTGTTGATATGCATAGTATGCATTTACCACATGTTAAATGTATGTTCTTTCACTGGTGGACAATGTAGTTTGCCTCCAATCCTTTATACAAATGATTCTGTGATAAATACCCTCATAGACAGCCCATTTTAGAACCATGGAAAAATTTGCCAGAATACTTACTCAGGAGTGAGACTGTTAGGTTGTAGGAATATATACATAGTTACTGTCAATAAATGCTACCATATCACCCTTCGAAAAGCTATCCCAACTTATACCCCAACCAGTAATACCTGGGCGTTCCTTTTCCCATACATGTTCATAAACACTGGTATTATCTGACTTTTTAATTTGTGTCCATTTGGTTAGTATAACTGGGTACTTTACTGTTGTTTTAATTTCTATTTCTCTGAACACTAGTAAGATTGATCATCTCTTCATGTGCTTGTAAGCCAAGCTGATTTCTGCTTCGGTGAGTTTTCCATTCTGTGAATATACCTTGTCCAAGTTTTTCTATTGTATTTTCTGTCCTTTCTTGTTAATTTACCACAGTTCTTTGGATAGGCTAGATATCAGTGCCTTGTCAGTTTTAGACATTGCAAATAACTTCTATCACCTGTCGGTTAAATTTCCCTATGGTGTCCTTCATTGAATTGAAACTCTTAAGTTTCATGTAGTAAACTTCATGACATTTTTCTTATGTTTTGTACTTTGGGGTCTTATTTATGAAGCCCTACACCATTTCAAATTATAAACAAATTCTTCTATATTTATAGTTTTACCTTTCACATTTAGGCTTTTAATCTACCTACAGGTATCTTCATATGTGATTTGTGGTAGCAATCCAACTTTATTTTTCTCTATATAGCAATGCTTCTCAATAATTTCCATGTTGTGACACAGACAGTATATGATAGTATATTCTCAGCATATTGTGGTAAATTGATGGGGCCACTCAAGGCCAGAGGTGGAAGTCACAAACTTGAAAGATATGGCCCCTCCTGGCCACACAGAGTCAAGGGGATGAAGAGTTCCACATTCCTATAATTCATTTGTGACTTGCAGTGTGACAGACTAATTGGGAAGCTCTGTCACACGGTGATCTACTCTTTCCAATACCAAACAATTAATCCTTCTTTTGCTGAGATTTGCTGGGCTCCAAATTCCATTTCTTTGTTTATTTGCCTTTTACTGTGCTAGTACTACAGATGAAGATGATGATGTCTCACATCATAGAAGGGCAAGTCTCTCATTTGTTCTTTTACAAAACTGACTTAGATATTCATAGACATTTATTCTTCTCATAAATTTTTAAATAAATGTTTAAGTTCCTTAAAATACTCTGCTGTTATTTTTATTGGAATGACATTGAATTGATAGACTTGAGAAAAATTGACATCTTTACAATGTTAAGTCATCCTATCTGCCAACATGGTGTATCCCAATACTTATTTAGAACTTTTATGTCTATTAGAATTTAAAAAATTATCTGTAAAATTGTCAATATACTTTTTGTTAGGTGAATTACCAACAAAAATATGTTACAGGTTTTCTTTGTTGTTGCTATTGTGAATGGTAATTTTACATGCAGAATTATGTACTTCTACTATTATATTCAGAGTGTGCATTGAGGTAGAATTCTATGTCTAAAGAAATATTTCTCTAATTGGCCTTGGAATCTCTGAAGAAAGATTTTTGGTTCAGCTTTCTCTCCACTACTGTGATTATTGTGTTAGTATGTGGTCACTTAATATTGGTTGAACTTAATTAAAGGAACTGTGAATGCTTCAGAAATTACCATCCATGTAATTTTCTGACAAAAGTACCATGTGATTCTTATTTAAAAATAAATGGACATGTTACTTTAAATTAGGTATTAAAGGAAAGATATTACTAATACATGATTTTGACTTTTGAACCATGTTAATGTTTCATAAATTCCCTAAATTATATTAAATTATGACAGATAGAGGAAGAAGGAGCTCTGAAACTGAATAGAAACAAAAACAAATGAAGTTAATTGTGGTGGGTAATACCTGGGAAGGGAAATATGGGAGAATTCTGGGGTGATGATAATGGTCTATATTTTGATTTGGTTGTTGATTACATGGGTGTGCTATCTTTGTAAAACTTATTTGTGCTGTACACTTCTGAATTGGGCACACTGTACACATAATAAATAATTTAAAAGTTGTAAAAAAATAGCCCTGGCTGGTGTAGCTCAGTTGATTGAGCATGGGCCTGTGAACCAGAGGATCGCAGTTTGATTCCCAGTCAGGGCACATGCCTGGGTTGCAGGCCAGTTCCCAGCAGGGGACGCAGGAGAGGCAACCACACATTGGTATTTCTCTCCCTCTCTCTCTCTCTCCTTCCCTTCCCCTCTAAAGATAAAATAAATAAAACTTTTAAAAAAGTTGTAAAAAATAAAAACTGAAACTTACTACAGAGGTCCACAAAAAATGTAAATGTATAAAAACATATTATAATGCCTGCACATAATAATAACATCTAGAATTCATTGCATGTCAGGTCTGTGCTAATCACCTCATAAGAATGGTCTTATTTAATGCTCAGTAAAGTCTTATGAAGGAGGTACTATTATCATTCATGTTTTATATATAAGGGGAATGAAGCGAAGAGAAGTTAAATTACTACTCATAGACATGCAGTTGGAAAGTGTGTATCTCAGTGAATATATAACAGCTTAGAACCTGAAAGAAAAGCATCCTCTGACCAAGTGATTTTCAAAGTATCATATCATGGTGAGATGGTGCTCACTTGCATCTTAGCTGACATTTCTAAGAGGCTCAACCTAGAAACTCTGAGGAAGAAAAGAGTTCTAGCTCTTGCTGTCTTCTGTCAGATTGTTCTGTCCTTCCAAACTCCTTTCTAACAGAATAGGTCATAATAGAATCATTTTTTTCTTTCTTTATATACCCTTTGTTTTGAAATAATCTTAGATTTACTATATACTCCATACTCCATCACCTATTTCCCCTAATGTTAACATCTTGCACAACTGTTGTACATTTATCAAAACTAAGAAATTAAATTTGCTATGCTACTATTAACAAAATATGCTTTACTTAGATTTCATCAGTTTTTATACTAATGCCCCTTTTCTGTTCCAAATCAGGATATACCATCACATTTAGTAAAATGAATTATATTTTAAATATTGCATAACAAATGCATAACAAAATTACCATTTTAACCAATTTTTAAGTGTACAGTTCTCATGATTGTCTAACCACTATGCTGTACACTTAAAACTAATGGAAAATAATATTGAACACAAACTGTAATTGAAAAATAAAATTAAAAAGAAAAGTGTACAGTTCTGTAGCATTAAGTACATTTATGTACATTATCTAATTATGTAAATTGCATTATGTAATTATGTACACAATATAATAATGCACATTAAGTACATTGTTATGCAACATCATGGCCATCCATATTCACAACTTTTTCATCTTCTCTAACTGAAGCTGTAATGAGGTAGGTAGGACCAGAGGTTGCTGGAAAGCAAGGGATCCCAGTTTGGGCAGGGGACTCCAAGATCTGTTGCAGGACTGCTTCCCCTCTTGTCAGGAAAGGCAAGGGGGCAGGGAAAGCTGCAGAGGCTGCAGATTAAATGTACCCTGCCTTCTCCAAGGCAGGGAAGAGAGAACTAGCAGAAGTCACCCATATTGCATAACGAAGGCAGCTATCAACAGTAAAGGAGCCTGCATTTGTAACCCTGACAACCAGGCAGCCTCACAGGAAGAGGGGCAAAGGCAAATATGGCCAACAATAGCCCTCATTGGTTGGAAAGCTGGATACACCCACTGGCTTCTGGAGTGCATTGGATTCCAGATTCCTGGAGAGAGGACTTTTAAAAACAGGAGGCAGGGAGAAGCTCATTCTTTTGGCTCTTGGCTCTCTTGCTTTGGCACTTGGCTCTCTTGGCTCTTGGCTCTTGGCACTTGGACTTGGGACTTTTGGTCACAGGTGTGCTTGAATGCTCTGGTTCTCTGGCTGTTGCTCCCTGCATGGATATGAATGCTCATGGGACCAGGCATATGCCAGGCCTACCAGGGGCTTAGGCCCTGCATGGTTGGAAGCCACTTCTAGAGGCAGGGTCTGAAACTGGGACACATGCCTCACTGGACTCCAGACTCTGGGACACTATGATCCAGTGCAGCATGGCACATGGGTCCTGGACTGAGACATGGAGACTGAGAGCAGCACACCCCAGATCCTGAAGGAGAGCTGCTGTGAGAAAATGGTGACTCTGTAATCTACAAGTGCTGTCGGTTTCCAGAGAGGATGGAGATCTGTGTTCATGGCCGGCTTAAATTCCAAAAGGAAAGGTAAGGAAAGGAGAAACTTCTGGGTGTAGTTTCAGCTTGTAATGTTTGGGGAGCAAGAGAAGTCCTGGGTCTTGTAGGAGAGAAGGACTCAGAGCAGGAGTGCTCTCAGCCTCTCCAAAATTGGAACCATGTTAATAAAAACCTATTTACTTCAACACAAATCTTTGGGGTAGGTGTATTAAGGGTGAAACATGGTCAAATCCCATGCTGCAAAGTTGCATAACTAGTAAAATACATTTTACAACAACAAAGAAAACCTGTAGTCCAGAGTAGCTGGAGCCACAGAGAAATATTTACCACACAATTAATAACAACCTTGTAACAAGACCAGAAAAAGAAGTTGATGTATATGGAAACCATGGACTCAGCTAAGCAAGAGCAGTATGACCAGCACTTATAGAGAACATCTACATTGGGTTAGTAGTAAACCCTCTTAATAAGCAAAAACTTTGGCAATAAAAAACTAAGCTACCCATTTGAGTGAAGTCCATAACCTTACCAAGAAACTGTAAATGGTTTTGAGTGAAGACAATTCTGTGAAACCAATTCAAAAGCAAATCAATCACTTGGAAGAAAAAAGGGACTGTACTCATTTTCAGAAGAGAATTTGCAGTTACCCAACAATGTGCATGGTGACTAAGTGATCAGACCCCAGTGCACTACCTCATACACTCTGTATCATCAAGCAAATGTCAGAAGACTGTACAGTCAAGCAGCTAGTATTGGAGATAATCCTGTAGTAAGTGAAAAGCTCACATAGCTATTGTTGCAAGTATTTGACTACATGAGGAAGAAGATCCTCTATAGTAGAAATATGTCAGATGTTGTCAATCAGTGCTTCTACAATTGTAAGGCACACATGAATCACCTGGGGATCCTGTTAAAATGTAGGCTCTAATTCAGTAGGTCAGGGATGAGACCCAAGAGTGTATTTCTCATGAACTCCAAGGTGATGCTGATTCTGATGATCAACTGCTACAGAAACTGCTATGGGCTGCAGTTTCCATAGCAGAGCTCTGAATTAGTGGTTCTCACTTTGGCTGCATATTGGAATCACCTGTAGAGCTTTAACAACTGCTGTCTGGGCCCCATTCTCAGAGACTCTGATTTAATTAATTGGCTTAGGGTACTCAATGGACTGAAATGTGTTCCCCTAAAATTAATATGTGGGAGCCCTCACCTCCCTCACATGACAGTATTGGAAAAAAGGTCTTTGAGGAGGTAATTATTTAGGTAATAAGGTAGGAGCCCTCATTGGAAAGAACTGGTGCCATTATAAAAAGAGGAGGAGACATCAGAGTTTTCTTTCCGTAATGTGAGGAAACAGCAAGAAGATGGCCATCTGCAAGCCAAGAAAAGAGCTCTCACCAGAACCCAACCATGCTGGGATCCGGATCTTGGATTTCCAGCCTTCAGATTTATCAGAAAATAAATTTCTGTTGGTTAAGCCACCCAGTCCATGATGTTTTGTTATGATAGTCCAAGATAAAGCAGGATGTGGCCTGGGTACTGAGAGTTTAAAAAACTCCCCAGGTGATTCTAATGTGCAGTCAAGGCTGAACCTCTGCTCTAATTTGTAGTTGAAGTGGGCAGAAGCATAAAATAGAGTAAAAATAGCCTCTTCAACAAACGGTGTTGGGAGATTTGGACAGCTGCATGCAAAAAAAAATGAAACTTGATCACTAACTTACACCACACTTTTATTTATTTTATGCAAAAATAAATTCAAGGTGGTTAAAAGACTTAAATATAAGTTGTGACACCATAAAAATCCCAAAGGAAAACATAGGCAGGAAAATCTCTGATATTCTATGCAGCAATATTTTCAATGATAAGTCCCCTAGAGCAAGGGACATAAAGGAAAGAATAAGTAAATGGGATCTCATCAAAATAAAAAACTTGTGCATTGCTAAAGAAAACAGCATTAAAATAAAAAGAGAACCAACCATGTGGGAAAATATTTTTGCCAATGATACACAGGACAAGGGTTTGATCTCTAAAATATATAAAGAACTCATATGACTCCATTTCAGGAAGACAAACAACCCAATTAAAAAATGGGCAAAAGACTTGAACAGACACTTCTCCAAGGAGGACATGCAGAGGGCCCAGAGACATATGAAAAGATGCTCAGCAGCACTACCCATCAGAAAGATGCAAATTAAAACCACAGTGAGATACCACTTCACAGTGGTGAGAATGGCCATTATAAACAAAGCAACAAACAACAAGTGTTGGAGAGGTTGTGGAGAAAAGGGAACCCTAGTGCACTGTTGGTGGGAATGCAGATTGGTGCAGCCACTGTGGAAAACTGTATGGAATTTCCTCAGAAATCTGAAAATAGAACTGCCTTTTGACCTGGCAATTCCACTGCTGGGATAATATCCTAAGAACCCTGAAACACTAATCCATAAGAACCTATGCACCTCAATGTTCATAGCAGTGTTATTTACAATAGCCATGTGTTGGAAGCAACCTATGTGCCCATCAGTAAATTAGTAGATTAAAAAAAAATGATACATTTACATAATGGAATATTATGCAGCAAAAAAGAAAGAAGGAGTTCCTACCCTTTGTGACATCTTGGATGGATCTGGAGAGCATTGTGCTAAGTGAAATAAGCCAGGTGGTGAAAGACAAATACCATATGATCTCACCTTAAAGTTTGTTTTCCTAATCAGGAAAACAAACAAGCAAGCCAAATATAATCAAATACATTGAAATTAAGAACAATTTCACAATTACCAGAAGGGATGTGGGAGTGAATAATGGGGGGAAGCAGGGAAGGGTTTTCAGGAACAACTATAAAGGACAGATGGACAAAACCAAGGTGGGGTGGGGATGGCTAAAAAAAATTGTAGTTGAAGGGAATGCACCATCAAAGTTGCTTCACCATTGCATCCATGTGAACACAAAAGCTACTCCATCAACACATATCACTGGTTCATTACAGAATAGACACAAGTTTCTCTCCTGCTCAAACAATTTAGACATATTCATTAAAAACATGATCACACTACCCAAAAGTTGAGGTAGCATTCATGACATTTAATAAAATGACAGCCGTCATATTTTCTTTTAGTTTTCTTCAGGAGAAAGTCTGTGGATAATTTTATGATTTGTATTTTCTGTTTGTGGGCTTACCTAATACACACGATCCTCTTATCTGAGTAGGCATATGGAACGTCCTGTGAAGAATCAGCTCTTCAGATATGTTCATCAACATTTTTTGCTTTCCTCATAGGAAAATGAAAGAAGAAATATCAAACACTCTTCTTTGATTACACCAAGCAAGGCTGCACTGCTATAATGTGTTATGTAGTGTTTGCTTTTAAGCAACATTCTCAGAGTTAGAGTGCTCAGAATTAACATTGCATTTGGTCAGAAAAGAATAGACTTGAAAGACTTTTACAGCAAAATCAAAGGATTGAGAGAGATGAATCAGTCTTTTGTTGGTTATCTACTGTGCATTGGAGGCCACCAATCATAAAAAAACATGCAACTGTGAGCTCAGTTTGCCTTGCTTCTCTTTGGGCTGAACCAGTAATGTCTCAATTCCATAAATTCCAGGGCACCTGGAAACACACCTAAGCATTTGACCTACCTACCAGCATTGCTGAAGACCAACTGATCTTCAGGGTAGTATCTAATTACTGAAACTTCCACTGGATTCTTGAGAGGGTTAAATGGGAAAGTGCTTTGAGAAAAGACTCAGTACTGGGTGAATATGATCACAGTATGGTGATTAAATCATGAGAATGTGCTGAAATGGTTGGGATGAGTAAACTGTTGGCTGCTTCAACTGTCCTAACCACCACTTTTCCCACGTGCAGATAATCAAGAAATACTAATGAAAGTTCCTAATGGCATCTCTGGCTTCATTCTTTTGCTAGTTATTTCCAAGCAGTCATTTAAAAAAGAGCCAGTGCCCTGAACAGTGTGGCTCAGTTGGTTGGACATCATCCTGCAAAGCGAAAGATCACTGGTTTGATTCCTAGTCAGGGCACATGCCTGGGTTGTGGTTCTGGTGTACAAGAGGCAACTGATCAATGCTTCTCTCTCACATTAATGTTTCTGTCCCTCTCTTTCATCCCTCTCCTGTCTTTAAGATAAATAAATAGGTAGATAGATGATAGATAGATAGATAGCCAGCTTGGATGGCTACAGTGCTGGGTTTGACCCACACCAAAAATATATGTGTTTTCAGACACCATTTGTGTGTTCCTTGGAAACAGTAGCAGAGAGTAAATAAAAGACCTTTCTGGGCTCCAGTCTTATGCTGTAAAATGGAAGGCTCTCACAAATTCTGTCCCAACCAATAACTTGGCAGAGGTAAGATGTACTTCATTAACTGTGAGAAGTGTGCTGGGGTAAAATCACAGAGGAAAACACTCCATCTGTACATGTGACCAGACAGTAAAGCAACCCTCTCACAAAATTTCCCAGCTAGCTTAAAAGAAATAGACTATTATAATAGAATGATGCTGTATGCATGTGCACACAAACAGGTCATTTCAATTACACTCCAAATGTCTTTGTCCAAGAAGCCTCTTTCAGCTGTCTGCATTTTGATCCTCCCTTTTTCAGACTCTTCCAACAGATGACTCGCTGCTGTGAGATATTTACTTGTCATTAATTAGCTCAATTAAATGGTGCACTGAGCAGAGGGAAGGCCATGTTATTGTAAACATTCACAGGAGCCCCTGTGAAAGAACTGCATGCCTAGTGGGTAAGACTGAAAAGCTGTATAGACCTGAATGTTCTCTTACCCACTCCTGAAAATCTTGGCCATTGTCTTCTGCATTTAGAAAAAAAAAAAAATCCAGACCGCTAAACTCAGTATGAAAGTGATCATCTGCACTAGCCACAAGAAGACAGAAGGTTGCCTGCAAAATAAGCTTTTCTGGTCTTCGGCACATGAACTATCTCAAAAGAAGGCACAGACTACATATTTGGATATGTAGGTGGAATTAGTGGGCAAACCTTATACCCTGTCCTCAAAAGGCACACATTTTAACAGAGGAGATAATGTGTAACTGGTTACTGTCACCTGGATTCAGTCTAGGTCCCAGTGACCTGAACAGGGAATTCAAACTTCACATTATAGTATAGTTCTAGGCTGCAATGCAAATGTATTCTAAATTTCTGAGGAAGCAAAAGGCTGGCAGAGGATCCAAGAATTGAGAGGTCAGTGTAACCTTTCAACAGAGGCTCAAACAAACATTTTAATAGACTTCACAAATGTATCCAAGAGGGAGATTAACATGTTAAACCCAAGCTGCTGCTGTCTCTATTGCTTTTTCCTCTGTTTCCATAGTACTGATCACTTTAGTGCCTCTAAACAAGTGGGGGAAATATTTTTTTCTTTTGTTATCTCATAAGAAGTCTGGGATCACTAACTTTTCTATCTTCATTTTCTTCATTTCTTTTATGTATAACAGAGTCAAAGAGATTTGGGATGGAATTCAGCTGTCACTAGCAGTTACTATCTGAGCTAATCTTGGGAAGATAAACTCTGTGCAGCTCCATTTCCTTATCTTCAATTCGGAGTTAAACAATAGCACCTACTTGTCTGGGTTCTTGTAAGGATGGATGAAATTAGCCATTTGTATCTTGAAGTTCTTGGCTACAAGCAACAAAAATTAGCTACGCGTGTACTAAGTAAAAAAAGACTCATAGATAGAAGACTGACGGCTCTGGGAGGTGGGGGTGGAGGGATTGAGCAAAACAAGAGAAGGAATTTATAGATATGGACAATAGTGTGGTGATTGCATGGGGTTGGGAGGGAGAAGGGTGGGTGGAGGTGGAAGAGGGCATGGTGGGGATAAATAGTAATGGAAAACTACAATGAAAATGAAATTTAGAAATGTGGCAAAAAAAAGGATTTGCTGGAATGATATACATTAGAAGTGGGCAAACTTTTCCTGTAAAGGGCCAAGTAGTAAAGATTTTAGGCTTTGTAGGCCATATTGTGTGGTAACTACTCAAATCTTCCATTTCAGTGCAAAAGCACCCAGACAATAAGTAAACACATGGGTGTGGCAGTGTGCCAATCCAACTTTATTTGAGAAAAAACATAGTGGACTAGATTTGTAGTTTGCCAATTTGTGATATGGAAACTTCCAGAATAGATAAAAGGCCAGAAGAGACTTTGGGGCCCAGATAGTTGGAACAATCTGGTCAGGATACCATACCCACAGCCACTGACTATTACTGTGATTGAATTATGATTTGTTATCTTAGTATCAGTTGGTCCAGATTGAAAGTTGCAGGGAAAGTGTCCTATTGGCTCAAAATAGGTTCTATGTATACACCCTAGCTACCCAGGAACAGGTAAATGGAGTATCTGGCTTCCTTTGAGTTCCACAGTAAGAGATAGGGCCCTGCCCTACAATAATACTCATACAATGAGAAATTCATTCCAACTAGAAAATGCATTAGGATGTTGAGTGATTTAAAAATGACATATATTCATTATGCCCCATAAAGTGCTTGGCACAATGCCTTGCATGTTGAAAGCTGTTGGTAGGCTTAACTATGATTCTGTAGCTTACTATTTTGTTATTATTATGATGATGATGGCATAATACCTGATCCATGGTAGGTATATTTATTATTATTATTATTATTATTATTATGGCACAATACCTGATCCATGGTGGGTGCTCACTAAGTGCTAGTTCTTTCCTCTGTTCTTCCTCTTCTCTTCTCCCTTGTGGAGTTTCCCATTACTCATTCACCACTCTTTACTCTTCAGGGAGCATAGTGCTCAGGGTATAGTAGATTCTGGAGACTGCTTGTGTTTGAATCCTTAGTCTGATACTTTCTAGCTGTGTGAACTTGAGTCAAGCTGTCCACTTCAGTTTCCCATTTATAAAATGGAATGATAATAATAGCACTTGCCTCACAGAGGTTGTCATAAGGATTAACTAAGTCAACTTTATGTAAAGTACAATATTTACAACAGTGCCTAGTGCATAAATGTCTACTATTGTTTTTCTGTCTCTTCTCATAGTTGCTGTATTCCCATTGTTTCAACTCTCCATTCTGTGCCTCCTGTCCAATCATTTCCCCACAGCTTCATCCCTACATTTCTCAATACCCTCAGACCACTTCTTTTGGGATGCTGGGCTGTCATCTGAACAAGTTTGTAATTTCAAATTATCATTACCCTTCCTCCACTATCCCAAACTTGAGGTGTCAGAGTTGTCATCTGATTATGCTTCCTTCAAAATGTCATTTCCATCTGTTCTCCCTCCATTGTCATTACATTTTCATTTTAGGCCTGAGGTTTCAAAATAGCATATTAATTTTCTCCCCACTTCTACCATCTACTCTCCCCCAACCAACCCTGCATGCAGGTGATTTATTTATCCTACATGCAATGACCAGATTCAACTTCCTAAGAGACTAAAGTCTACAGGCCACTAAGCTACTTAAAAGTCTTCAGTGTCTTTCTCCACCTAGATAAGGGGTTCTTAAAGTGGTGCTGAAGAATAAGCTTCAGAGAGTTCATCATCTGCCCCTCCCTCCTTGAAATTAATGGTATAAAAATGTTAAGAATATGCACATGGATTTCTGGGAAAAGAAAGTATATGTAGCTTTCATCAGATTTTAAATGGCTCTCTGGTCCTAAAATGTTTAAGTGATGCTCTGAAACAATGGTATCCAGAGTGATGGCACAAAAAAAAACCAAAACAGGAGGGGCACAAGCAGAATGTATTAGGACTTTCAAAATTTTGTCACATCATTCTTTATAAGTTTTTGTATGCCTTATAATGTATTATTGCATTAGTATAAGTATAAAGTTTATAAATAAATAAATAAATAAATAAATAAGGATCATGCTAATGTATTTTCCTGATAGGAGGGTATAATAAAAAATGTTTTAGAGATACTCCTGCAAACTGGTGAAGTTGTTTTTTTTTCCTACCCTGTCCTCTTCTATGTGACCTTTCCATATACATTATGTGCTCATCCCCACCTTTGGACCTTGGTTCATGCTCTTCCCTTTGTATAAACTGCCCTCTTCCTTTTTCTTTCCATATTATTTTTATCCATATTTCAAGGCTGTAGGAAAAACCTTACTTCCATCAAGAAGCCCCCAGACTAATGCATCTGCTACATCACTACAAAACTCTCTGGAGCACTCATGTCACTTAAGCAGACAATTCTCAAATGCATATATTGCAGATTTTATTGACTTATCTCTAACAACCAGAAAGCAAGCTTGTTAAAGAAAGACTATGGAAATGTTTTTCATATCCTCTATAGGACCTAGCAAAGTGGTAAAACTAGTGCTTAATAGAGACTTCCTGAATGAAGACAAATCAACAAACTAGCTGGGATGTGGAGTCCTCTGATTTTTTTAATTGATATTTTTGGCACACAGAGAGAGAAGAGAGAGAGACATCAATTTGTTGTTTCACTTATTTATGCATTTATTTGTTGACTCTTGTATGTGCCCTGACTGAGGATCAAAGGTGTATAGGGACGACACTATAACCAACCAACCTACCCAGCAAGGGCCCCTCTGATAGTTTTAACAATGGTAAGGCTATTGTTTGGAAGACAAGTAAATTCACAGTAAGCAGGACATCTTTAGTACTTGGTGATGATCTAGAAGCCACATGTCAAAGTGTAAAAAGCCTAAGCAAAACAAACAAACAAACAAAAAAAACTCCTGTGCAGTAACCCCAGTAACCCTAGGGGTTCCACTATTCTGTTGAGACTAACTCGATAAATGTATTTGAAGGGTAAAGTATTAATGACTGATAATGTATTTAATGCCTGACCCCATCCCAGGATATAAATGGCTGAACTCAGAGACCTCCAATGGAATGATAAATGAGTGTCAGTGTAGTCACTAAGAGGATTGGCTGGAAAGATCTGGGCTTGAGATTTATTCATATCCTTCATATCACAACCCAAAAATGAATAAGAAGAAAAGGAAAATGAAGTATGAAGATTTTTTTACCACACAAAGAGGTCAAGTGCCTGTTTAAGATCAGAGTAAGCACTAGGGTCCTGTTCTCTGCATTCCTTTACAATACGACTTGCCTTCCATGATACTCTGTCTCTTCCCTTTTTTGGAGCCTGCTGTATATATGTAATATGTAATCTGTGATTAAAATGCTCCCCCCATCACACAATTGCATGCTGGTTGCAAGACACGGGGACTTGAAAATTTCAAGATCCAAATCATTTTAAATTTGAAGCTACATTTGTTGCAAGGGGTCAGCCTCCCTCAGGCTGTGGAACTATGCAAATGAAACTCCAGGAACACAGAATGGCATCCCATTCCCATCTTTGTTCAGCAAGAAGTCCAGAAAAAAAGGCCATCTGGCCAAGCCAGGAAACCATACACTTCCAAACAAGTTCCAATTAGATTTAAAGTATCTGCTCTCTGTGGAGCACTGCCTTTTACTCCAAGTCTTTTGGGTGGTGGTAAAGGAGCTGTGCCATCTGTAAGGAAAATCAAGACCCTCCACACCTCCCTGAGAAGGGATCAAATGAAAAAAAAAGACTCTTGGTGTTTAAAATTTTCCTCCACTACAAAGTGGTAGATGTGCATTGGGCAAACATCCTGAGATGAGCTCTGTACCTATCTCAATTCCTCCAGGCTAAAGTCTATGAAATAATTCCAGGCCCCTTGTAATCACTTACATGATCTAGAGAAGTTCACTGGCTTTGATTACAAGGTTGTCAACCTCTTTCTAAAATGCCATTCCTTTGTCTTCATAGGTTCCCTTCCCAGTCTCCTCAATATCTGGAGGACAGTGGCCTTTGACTCCAAAATCCCTTCCTCCACAATACAATCAGGGCTTAAGTGACTCTCTGGGCCTGTAGAACCTGTCACAATGCCCCATGCTCCCTGCCATGAGAGTCCAGAATTCATGACCTTGCAGATTATTGAATTATATACTTGGCCAGAGATTAAGCCTGGTCTTTTGTATAATGACCTCTGAGGTCTGAGAGAAGATTTTATTTGTCAGGATCTGTGTTCATTCTGCCTTGATGAGAGGCAAAGTAAAGCAGTACTGGCCATACAATCCTACACCTCAGAGTGTGATAATCAGCAGATTGCAGACAAGGAGTTGACTATTGCCTGATTCTCATTGTCCTGGGCCTAGGCTGAACTGTTCAGTGGCTGGCAGACTCTTTTTCTGACTCCAGATGGCAAACTCCTCTCTTGCCAGGCAAGCCAAGGAAGAAGAGCATACTGAGTTGTGTTGCCAGCTACAAAGGGGTCATGGAAGAGTTTCAAGATGCCAAATGCATAGAGCTAAGTCTATCCAGAATCCCACAAAAGGAGGGAAAATGGTCAGAACTCTGCTTTCTTGGCTTCACAACCAAAGATTTAGGTAGAACTGGGAGACTGAGACAATCTTTTAAATGTAAAAAAAAGCCAAATTGCTACTTAAAACCCATTTCTTAGCATATCAATTGAGTAGCCTGCAGGTGTGAGTCACTTAAAAACTAGACATGCTCAGCCCTGGCTGGTGTAGCTCAGTGGATTGAGTGCAGGCTGTGAACCAAAGGATCATGGTTTGATGCCCAGTCAGGGTATATGCCTGGGTTGTGGGCCAGGTCCCCGGTGGGGGCCATGTGAGAGGCAACCACACATTGATGTTTCTCTCCCTCTCTTTCTCCTTCCCTTCCCCTCTCTCTAAAAATAAATAAAATATTTTTAAAAATTTAAAAACCCCCAAAACTAGACATGCTCAGATTTCTAGGGGCTTTTGTATGCCAAATGTGAGCTGTCTCTTGCCTGAAGGATAACACTCTTGTCTTGGTTAAGTCATTATGTCTGCTCAGACATCTTTTCTTCAGAGATACCTATCCTGATGCCCTGACCTACATTAGATCCCCTTGTTATAATCTCTAACAATATGCATTAATTTTCTTTCATGGCACTTATCATAATTTTTAATTACCTATATTTACTTTACTAATCTGTTCAACAAATATGTATTACATGTTTACTGGCTTGGTTCTAGACTCTGCAGATACACAGTGAACAAAACAGACAAAAGTCCCTGCCCTCATGTATCTTATATTACAGTGATGGAGATAGATATACAAAAGTAATGTTATGTTATTTAGTAAATAAAGGCCTAAAAATGAGTTCTCATGCCAAAAGAAATTTACAAGAAGTTTTATGCTGGTCAGTGTATATGTTTATATGTACATTAATGAACTAATTATTTTTCTCATTTTTTTCTAGTTCAGATAAATATGATCTTAATCTATAATAACAAAGTGGTCACCAGCAAAGAAAATAATAATCATCCCTAGAGTTATTTTCATTCTGTTAAATAACAAAATACTCATATTGCATTATGCTTATATCTCTATGATAATAGTTACCTCTCTGAATTGTGATTGTTAATATCTTGATTTCCATCTATACTAGGTAATGAGGTGTTTGAGGGTAGAGACTATGTCTTTCTCATCTTTGTATCCCAAGGACCTAGCCAGGAAGTCAAGACATATACATTAAAATGAGAATCTGGACCCCATCATAGATACTGAGACCACTGAATGATTTGCATGGAAAAGCCCAGGAACCAAGTAAGAATAAAGGATGCATCCAGCCCTGTGGAGTCTAGGCAAGGCTGGAGCAGAACTGGAATTACCACTTCTTTCACAGGTTGGAGAAGGTACCATCTGATTCACAAGCCCTTCTTCGGCCCTTGGGAATTTTCTTCTAGGGCTTATGGGTTCCTGTGGGCCTGGTTTTTCAGAGAATTTATTAATTTATTAAGGCATTTATTAGTGATTGCAGCACATCTTTTATGTAATGGGCCCTCTTGGAGTATAGACTCTGCAAGTTTACAGAATTCTATGGTTGATTGAGGCTTAAGGGTGTTAGAGTGTACTAGGACATGGACCTAAGCCACCACCTATGCTGGAACAAAGAAGGTATAGGTCACTAGCTAAAATACCTGACCACAGGATTCCCCTTATCTGAAGCAACTGTGGCATAGCCTCTGGTATCCTGCTGGAAACTTGTTGAATCTTCACTGCTCTCTCACCTCTCCCTCCAGCTTTCTACTGAATCAGCCCTCCCTGATCAGATCCCCAGGACACCTGGAACAGATCAGCAGGGTAACTCACCCTCCCCCAGAGGTCTGCAACACATTTTAAAAGCCCTGCTACCCTTTCCTTTGGGGCTGCTGTCATTTCGGACCCCACCTGCCTGATCGCGGTGTGCCACCTAGACTAAAAGCCCTTAAGTGGACTTTTCTGGCTCCGGGTCCGTTAGCCATTCACCTATGTAACAAAGGGGGATACCTTTTTTTTTCTTTATTTTTCCTTTTTTAAAAATAACTTTTATTATAGAGGTAAAACATCCACAGTGTAGAAAATTAAAATGTAGTACAGTTTGAAGATAATGCTATAGTGATGTAAATCTTTCTAAATTGTCAGAGGCAAACTTCTTGCCTCACAGGATGAAATCACATGGAAATGACAGAAAACCTTTCTTTGCTGTTTGAGAACTAGGTAGGCCTCTGAGTTATTTTCCAGTAGATCATTTTTCATTTTCTGAGACAATAGTTGTTGGAAGTTTAGAACATGGACCAAATTAGTAGGGATTCCAGGATGCTACCTAGAGGCTTTTTCCCCCCTGGGCTATATACTCCTGACTTCTTGTCAGATCATTTTCCTTTCATTCTTATTAAAAGATTCTTCCTAAAAGAGAAATGCCACAAATATCCCAGATGCCAAAGGTTCTGGCCTATAAAGATTTTACTGAGCATTTCAGTGGAATATCCAAATAATCTTATGGGTACACTTAATTTAAGAGAAATTATTTTCACTTTATAATCTTCTTCCCTAAGGTAGCTGCAATAAGGTTTCAACAAAAGCACTCTTGGACAGTTGTAGTTGACATCAGGGGAGACTTTTATAGTTTGATTTAAGTTAACACACTCCAAGTCCCAAAGAACATGACTTGTTGATATGCTAACATGCAAGAGGAATAATTAGTTCCTATCTAGAGAAGAAAAAAAGTAAAATCAACCAATTATGTACATTGATTGGAGGCTAGGATGTCTGTTTTATATAACTTACAAACTTCTCTAAATTTTGTTTCAATGGATGTGGTAACACCAGTGGGCACTCTGAATAAACCTACCTCTATTAGTTTTGCTTATCTTGGGGAACTATAGGGAATGGAAGAGGGGTCACAGTGTAGTATATACCAGTATCATGGGGACTGGGATTGAAAGACAGGAAGGGGTGGGGATGATGAACTTGGAGAAACTATCAGTAAAGCATTTTATTTACTTTAACTTATCTGAGCAAATCCTGAATTTCTTAACTTCAGGTATTTAAAAGCAACAATGGAAAATGGTGCCTCAGGGAAAAGCAAACCCTAATGAAGTTTTGAATAAACTCTTCCCTAAATGTGCCAGGGAAGATTTCCAAAAGTAGAAAGCCTTAAGAAGGCTCTATCTCTCTTGAGAGCACACTTACAAAGAACCCCTTGTGTTGACTTTGCTGATTGCTCCAGCAACTCTGAGTCTCACAGGAAAAAAGGAAAAGGAAGAGCATCCTGGAATGGAGGGGTTTGGTTACTTCCTGAAGACAGCCATCTGCAAAGTTTTGCTCTGGTAGTCTGCTATTTAAATTAGACCAAGGAGAGGGTCTTCATTTCCTAAAAGAGTCTGTGTTAGTACTCCACACTTTAATAACTCTAAAATTTATAGCAACATTTCTCAAAATGAGGGTCAGGATGCCCTTGGAGATCAATGGGACTTGAAAAAGGACTGATAGTTCAATAAAGAGACTTGGGCCCTGGCTGGTGTGGCTTAGTTTTTTGGATCATCATCCCATACACCGAAAGGTTGTGGGTTCGATTCCCAGTCAGGACACATGCCTAGTTTGTGGGCTTGGTCTCCAGTCAGGGTACATATGAGAGGAAACCTTTGATGCTTCTATATTGCATTGATGTCATTTCTCTCTCTCCCTCCCTTACCCTCTCTCTAAAATCAGTGAGCATGTCTTTCGGTGAAGATATTGAAAAAAATGAAGAGACTTGGTAGCAAAATACAATTCTTTGCCTGCCCACGGCCTATCTCAAACAATACAGCATTAAGAGGCTCTTTTATTTTCCCTGCTCTTCTCTCTTCTTTCCCTTTACTTTGCTAAGTTTCAAGTTCTGTATGTACCAGAATCTGTTTTTCAGTTCTCCTTTGTCACACTGGTCTGTCAACCTCACCCTGTTAAAAATCCCTGACTCTTTTTCTTGCCCACATGCATTTTTCACTCTTTCTCTTAATTATCTAAAGCTAGCATATTTGGCCTCTCTTTCAACTCTAAGCTATGAGGACAAAAATCAATCATGGCCCAAACCCTGATGACATAAAGACAGATGCCATCACAAACCTATAAAATTAGGTTAAGTTACAAGCCTCCATATAAAATTAAGTATCTTCAGTATTAGTGATAGAGTTGCTATAAAGTCATCGTAAAGTAGAAGAAGTGGGTAATAGGATATTTCTTCCAAGAGGTAGTTAGGAAAGTATCCTAGCCAGGGAGGTAGGAGACTTAATCTCAGTTCTACCATCAACCTTTTGTGATCATAAATGAGTACCATCTTTTCTTTGTATCTCAATTCTTTTATTTGAAAAAGAGGGCTTATGAGTGAAGTCAGTCTTCTTTCAAGGAAGGTTATCCAAACCACTGGTGGTTTAAGGTGGTGCATGGATAAATCTTTTTATTCTAATAGTTTTGTACATATTCTATCTTACATTTGGAAAATACTAGTTTTCCATTTCCAGTTTCATTCAAAAATAAATTTGGTCTGGTAAAACCATGAACCACCCTAAAGAAAAGCACTTAGTAAAATAGTAAGTACTATATATAGCAATAGTGATGATGTTTTTGCATTTTGACTTGGATTTGGTGAAGAATGGGCTAAGTCAGTCCTACTGACTCTAGTATTCTGGGTCAATTAAACAATAAAAAACTAATATTTTGTAGCATTATTATGTGCCAGGCATGTGACAGTGTTCTACTACAAACTATATACATTAAATCATGTAATCTGCACAACAACCTTATGAGGTAGGCACTATTATTATCTATATTTTACAGATAAGGAAACTGAGCTATAGAGGGACTAAGATCTTGCCTAATGCCATACAATTTAAGAGTCAGAGCCAGAATTTTAACTTGAGCAGATCCGATCCAGAATTCACCCTCTAATTGCTACATCAGTGCTTCTCAAATTGTGGTTCCTGGCCCAGCAACATCAATGTCACTAGGAAGTGTCTTAGAAACTCAGATTATCAATTCTCCACCTCAGGAATCATAAATTTGGGGAGAGCAGTCCAATAATCCATGTTTCAACAAATCCTATAGGTGATTCTGTCACACACTCACATTTGAGCATGTACTGAACTGCAATGCACTATACTGAGGCAATGAGAGCAAGTGTGGAATGATAGGAAAGTGATTTGGATGGCAAATTAAGATAGAGTGAAGGTTTATGCAAGACCGAAGAAGGAAAGGAGCCATATTAAAGAAAGATTATGGAAACAGAGAGGAAGAGGAAGAAAGCCGAGTGGCTTGGGGTTACAAGGAACAATGAGGATGGCTATCTCTCAGAGGACTGGAAGAAACAGAGATAGACCCAGGGAAGAAGAACCTGATGCTTTGGACTTTTCCCCATATGAAAAAGAAAAAACAAACGATTGATAGCTTTTAGTGATGGTAGAGAGGAACTAACCAGGTTTTGAGAAAAAGAGATAATTGATTCAAACAAACTGCTGTAAACCGCAATATTGGCACAAGTGAAATAATATTTACCTACAGTGCTTAGGTCAGAGTAGCAGCTGGAGGTGAAGATTTTCCAATGACTCAAGTGCAGTGATTATTAGTGTATTGTGACAACAATGAGAGGTAACATTCAGATTTCCTGTTTGGGGAGCATAATTGAGAGATGGCCTTAGCTGCTGAACCTCCAAAGCCATCACAGCATTTGAGCCGAGGCCACATTTCCAATGGACAGTTCCCAGCCCATGAGTGAGTGTGGCCCATTCCTTTAAGACAAGAAACTCTTCTTTTTTAAAAAATTTTTATTGTTGTTCTTATACAGTTTTCTGTCTTCTACTCCCATCCCAGCCCACCACCCCAGCCCTCCCCACCTCCCTCCCATTTCCACCTGCCTTGTTTTTGTCCATGTGTCTTTCGTACTTGTTGCTCTAATCCCTTCCCCTTTTCCTTGGATATTCCTAACCCTCTCCTCTCTTGTTCTCAATTTCAGTGTCTTTGGTTACATTATGCTTGTTTGTTTGTTCTGTTAATTAGGATCCTGTTAAAGGTGAGATCACATGGTATTTGTCTTTCACCTCCTGGCTTATTTCCCTTAGCATAATGCTCTCCAGTTCCATCCATGCTGTCTCTAAGGATAGGAGCTCCTTCTTTCTTTCTGCTGCATAGAATTCCATTGTGTAAATGTACCAGAATTTCTTGATCCATTCATTTCCTGATGGGCACCTAGGTTGCTTCCAACATTTGGCTATTGTAAATTGTGCTGCTATGAACATTGGGGTGCATAGGTTCTTTGGATTGGTGTTTCAGGGTTTCTAGGATATAATCCTAGCAGTGGAATTGCTGGGTCAAAAGGTAGGTCCATTTTTAGTTTTCTTAGAAAATTCCATACTTCTTTCCATAGTGGTTGTACCAGTCTGCAGTCTCACCAACAGTGCACTAGGGTACCCTTTTCTCCACAACCTCTCTAAAACTTATTATTTGTTGCTTTGTTTATGATGGCCATTCTGACTGGTGTGAAGTGGTATCTCATTGTGGTTTTAATTTGCATCTCTCTGATAGCTAGCGATATCGAGCATCTTTTCATGTGTTTCTGGTTCTTCTGTATGTCCTCCTTGGAGAAGTGTCTTTTCAAGTCTTTTGCCCATTTTTTAATTGGGTTGCCTGTCTTCTTAGAGTGGAGTCATGTAAGTTTTTTTTATATATTTTGGAGATTAACCCCTTGTCTGAGGTATCATTGGCAAATATGTTTTCCCATACAGATGGTTCTCTTTTTATTTTAATACTGCTTTCTTTAGCCATGCAGAAGCTTTTTATTTTGATGAGATCCCATTTGTTTATTCTTTCCTTTATGTCCCTTACTTTAGGGGACATATCAGTAAAAATGTTGCTGTGTGAAATGTCTGAGATTTTTCTGCCTACACTCTCCTCTAGGACTTTAATGGAGTCATGGCTTATATTAAAATCTTTATCCACCTTGAATTTATTTTTATGTATGGTGTAAGTTGGTGTTCAAGTTTCATTTTTTTTTGCGTGCAGCTGTCCAGTTCTCCCAACATCACTTGTTGAAGAGGCTACTTTTACTCCATTTTATGTTGCTGCCCCCTTTGTCAAATATTAATTGACTAGAGAATTGGGTTTACTTCTGGTCTCTCTATTCTATTCCACTGGTCCATGTGCCTGTTTTTGTGCCAGTACCAGGCTGTTTTGATTACAGTGGCCTTGTAATACAGTTTGATATCAGGTATTGTAATCCCTCCTACTTGGCTCTTCTTTCTCAAAATTGCTGCAGCTATTCGAGGTTGTTTATGGCTCCATATAAATTTTTGAAGTGTTTGTTCTATGTCTGTGAAATATGCCATTGGTAATTTAATAGGTATTGCATTGAATCTGTACATTGCTTTGGGTACTATGGACATTTTGATGATGTTAATTCTTTCAATACATGAACACAGTATATGTTTCCATTTGTTTGTGTCTTCCTTGATTTCTTTCTTCAGTGTTGTGTAGTTTTCTGCATACAGGACTTTTACCTCCTTGGTTAGGATTATTCCTAGGTATTTTATTTTTCTTTTTGCTATATCAAATGGGATCTTTTTTTTGATTTCTGCTTCTGCTGTTTCATTGCTGATATACAGAAAAGCCTTTGATTTCTGGATATTGACTTTGTATCCTGCTGTTTGGACAAATTCATTTACTAGGTCGAGCAGCTTTTGGGCCGAGTCTATAGGATTTTCTATGCATACTATCATGTCATCTGCAAATAATGATAGTTTTGTTTCCTCCTTTCCAATTTGGATGCCTTTTATTTCCTTTTCTTGTCTAATCGCTGTGGCCAAGACTTCCAATACTATATTATATAGAAGTGTTGAAATGGACAACCTTGTCTTGTTCCTGATCTTAGTGGAAAAGACTTTAGTTTTTGCCCGCTGAGTATGATGTTGGTTGTAGGGCTCTCATATATGGTCTTTATTATGTTGAGGAATGCTCCCTCAACTCCCACTTTGGTGAGTGTTTTTATCATAAATGGGTGCTGTACCTTATCAAATGCTTTTCGTGCATCTATCGATATGATCATGTGATTTTTGTCTTTGCTTTTGTTTATGTGATGTATTACATTTACTGATTTGCGTATCATTTACTGACTCGTTGCATCCCTGGGATGAATCCCACTTGGTCATGATGTGTGATCTTTTTAATGTATTGTTGTATGCGGTTTGCCAATATTTTGTTGAGGATTTTAGCGTCTATTGTAATCAGCAATATGGGCCTGGAGTTTTCTTTCTTTGTTTTGTCTTTATCTGGTTTGGGGATTAGAATGATGCTGGCTTCATAAAAAGGGCTTGGGAGTCTTCCATTATTTTGGATTTTTTTGAATAATCTGTGAAGCTTAGGGGTTAGCTCCTCCTTAAATGCTTTGTAAAATTCTCCTGTGATACCATCTGGTCCTGGGCTTTTGTGCGTCGGGAGTTTTTTGATTGCTGCTTCTGTTTCATCTGCTGTTATTGGTCGGTTCAGGCTTTCTGCTTCTTCATTGAGTTTGGGAGATTATATTTTTCTAGAAACTTGTCCATTTCAGCTAGGGTTTCAAATTTCTTGGCATACAGTTCCTCATAGTAATTTCTCACAATCCTTTGTATTTCTGTGGTGTTGGTTGTAATTTCTCCTCTTTCATTTTTGATTGTGTTTATTTGGGTCCTCTCTCTCTTCTTTTAAATTTTTTAAAATTTTATTTTAATTGTTGTTCTTATACAGTTTTCTGTCTTCTACTCCCATCCCAGCCCACCACCCCAGCCCTCCCCAGCTCCCTCCCATTTCCACCCCCACCCCAGCTTTTGTCCATGTGTCTTTCATACTTGTTGCTCTAAACCCTTCCCCTTTTCCCTGGATATACCTATCCCTTTCCTCTCTTGTTCTCAATTTCAGTGTCTTTGGTTATATTATGCTTGTTTGTTTGTTCTGTTAATTAGGTTCCTGTTAATGATGAGATCATATGGTATTCATGAGCCTCCTTAATGGCTTCTCAATTTTGTTTATCTTTTCAAAAAACCAACTCCTGGTTTCCTTGATCCTAAGAATTGTGCTTTTAGTCTCTATGTCATTTAATTCTGCTCTGATCTTAGTTATTCCCTTCCTACTACTTGCTCTGGGCCGTCTTTGTTGTTGTTCCTCGAGTTCTTGTAGGCATAGAGTTAAGTTGTTTGTTTGGGATGTTTCTATCTTTTTTAGGTAGGCCTGTATTGCTATGAACTTTCCTCTGAGGACTGCCTTTGTTGTGTCCCATAAGTTTTGGGTCATTGTGAGTTCATTTTAATTTGTTTCCAGAAACTTTTTGATTTCCTCCCTAATTTCATTCTTGACCCATTCAAGGTTTAATACCACGCTCTTCAATCTCCATGATTTTGTGGATTTTCGGTTTTCCCCCTTGGGGTTGGTTTCTAGTTTCAGTCCCTTGTGGTCAGAGAAAATGCTTGGTATGATTTCAGTTTTCTTGAATTTGATGAGGTTAGTTTTATGACCTATCATGTGGTCTATCTTTGAGAATGTTCCATGTGCATTTGAAAAGAATGTGTATTTAGTTTCTTTGGGATGAAGGGCTCTATATATATCAGTTAAGTCCATTTCATCTCAAGTGTCGTTCAATGCCACAACATCTTTGTTGATATTTTGTTTAGAAGATCTGTCCATTTTTGACAGTGGGGTGTTAAAATCCCCTACTATAATTGTGTTGCTGTCAATATCTTTCTTGAAATCTTCTAAGATTTTCTTTATGTATTTAGGTGCTCCTATGTTGGGTACATATATATTTACAATGTTTGTCTTCCTGGTGGATTCTTCCTTTGAGTATTATGAAGTGACCTTCTTGGTCTCTCTTTATGGCTCTTCTTTTGAAGTCTATTTTGTCTGATGTGAGTATTGCTACCTTGGCTTTTTTTGTTTGTTTGTTTGTTTGCTTGGAAAATTTGTTTCCAGCCCTTCACTTTGAGTCTGTGTAGGTCTTTTGTCCTGAGGTGGGTCTCTTGTAGGCAGCATATCTGTGGGTCATGCTTTCTTATCCATTCAACTATTCTATGCCTTTTGATTGGAGCATTTAATCCATTTACATTTAAGGTTATTATTGATAGGTACTTATTCATTGCCATTTTTGTACCTGTGTTCCTCTCCATCTCTTTTCCTTTCTTTTCTTAAAGCAGGCCCTTTAGTATCTCTTGCAGACCTGGTTTGGTAGAGGTGTATTCTTTTAGATTTCTTTTTTCTGAGAAGCATTTTATTTGGCCTTCTATTTTGATTGAAAGCCTTGCTGGGTAAAGTAGTCTTGTTTGCAGGCCTTTGGTTCTCATTACTTGGAATATTTCTTGCCATTCTCTTCTGGCTTGGAGTGTTTCCAATGAGAAGTCGGATGCTAACCTAATCGGGGCTCCCTTGTATGTTACTTCCTTTTTCTCCCTTGCTGTCTTTAAGATTCTCTCTTTGACTTGGAATTTTGACATTTTAATTATGATGTGTCTTGAAGTGAGCCACTTTGGGTTCCTCCTGATTGGGACTCTCTGTGATTCCTGGATTTGTGTGACTTTTTCTCTCATCAAATTGGGGAAGTTTTCCATCATTACTTTTTCAAATAGGTTTTCTATCCCTTGCTTTTCTTCTTCTCCCTCTGGTATCCCTATTATACAGATATTATTATGTTTCATATTGTCTTGTATTTCTCTTAATCCTTCTTCATTCTTTCTGAGCCTCTTTTCCCTTTCTTGCTCTTTCTGGATGCTTTTTTCTACTTCGTCCTCCAACTCAATGATCCGATCTTCTGCTTCATCGATTCTGCTTTTCATTCCTTCCACTGTGTTCCTCAGTTCAGAAACTGTATTTTTCATTTCCTCTTGGCCCTTGTTGATATTTTCTATTTCCTTTTTTATGTTGATATAGTTTGCAGTGAGTTCCTCGTAGCTTCCCTGTAGTTTCTGGTAGCTCATTGAAAGCTCTTGGAGTTTCCTGACAACCATTGCTTTAAACTCAAAATCTGCTAGTTGAGTTGCCTCCATTTCATTTAACATTCTTTTTGGGGCTTCCTCCTTTTCTTTCATTTGGGGATTGTTTCTTTGTCTTCCCATTGTTTGTGATGCTCTCCTCATTAGGCTCAGTTTCTTAAATTGATTTGTTCTGGTTCCCTGGGTTTATGGTGTGAACTGCTGTGGTAGAATGCCTGTGAGATACAGTGGTGCTGTCTGCTTCGGGTATCCTGGTGTTCATGGCTTCCAGTGTCTTAGCTGTTGAAATGCGCCCTCTTTGGGACCAACTGTGGTCTTTGCACAGTTCTAGGATTTTTTTGTTTTGTTTTGTTTTGCTTTTGTCTCACTCGTAGGTGTTTAAAAAGAGAAAAGAGAAGGAAGGGAAAAAAAGAAAAGAAGGAAAAGGAAATAAAAAATGAAAAGAGAATAAAGAAAAGTAGAATGAAAAGGAAAAGAAAAAAAGAGAAAGGAAGAAGAGATAAGGTTGGAAAGAAAGGAAGAAGGAATAAAGCAAAACAGAAGTAATGAGAAGCACAAAGGAGTTGGGGGGTAAAAAAGATCAAAATAATGAAAAATTAATAATAAAAAAGAGAAAAAGAAAAAAACCCACAAAAAATATCAAAAAACCGAAAAACACCAAAACCGCCAACTCTTGCTGTTATCAATCTTGCCAAGCTGGTTTTTCTGGCCTTGATGACTGCAGTGGCCGAGGGGTGACCATATTGTTTTTCTCCTTGTTCAGCACTCAGTTATCTTTGGCCTACTGTCCTCAGAGCTAGTCCAGGGCTTTCTGCACTGGGCCTCAGGTGTGTCTTCTGCGGCGTCAGGCCCCTACTGTGGTCGCACATGTGCAAGCGCTGATGATCTTTCCGCCTTCCATGCACAGGTGCCAAGTGTCCTGAGAGCACGAATTTACCCCCACGCAGGTTGCACACAGGTGTCTAAGATCTCCCAGCAGCCCACTCAGGTTTCCGATGGCACGATGGCACAATGGCACCGAGAGACCATATTGCTGCTCCCTGCTGGCTCACGCGCATGCGAGCACGGGGGCCAAGAGACTGTAGCACGGAGCCACTGCACCATGGGTCCCTCAGTGGCATGCTGGTGCCAACGGATCCCCGTGCAGCTGTTCACAATGGTACGTGGGTATAGACAGAAGTGCGAGCTCCAACGCTCAGTCCTCCCAGGGCTATGAGATCTTAACTCCTCTCTGTGAGATTTCAAGCAACCAGGTTTATCCTGGTTCTGCCAAGACCCTGTTTGGCTGTTCAGGGAGTAGTTGCCCCAGCTCCCTCCCTAGAGTCTTACGGCCAGCACTGGCCCAGGATCTCAGCCCCTGCTCTGGTCTCCACTCTGCTGAAGTACTCTCCTTACCGTCTGGTTTTTCAATGTCCACTGCAATTTTCGATCTCCTGTTTTGAAATATGCTGTGTTTCTGGTGTCAGTTTGCTGTGCTCCATTGTAAATTGGCCCAGTTTTACACCTTGGCTCTGAGGCTGGTCAGAGAGGTGGCTTTTCTCCTGTCTCCGAGCTGGTCTGTGCAGGCAAGCTCTGGAACAGCCTGCCCAGCCCAGCTCAGCAGTAGTAGGAGCTGCCCACAAAGCAGCGGCCGTTGTGTGTATCAACGGACTCTTGTGATGGATGACTTTGGCTTACAGAATTCTCATTTGGTTTGGCACAAACTTTTTAGAATTGTGCTGCAAGCTGAGACTCTATTTGTCTAATCCTCTTCCCTTTCCTCTCTTCACAGGAGTTGAACCTGCACAGGGATACAACAGCCCCTATTTTCTTTGGCTTCTTTCCCTTTTTTCCTTACAGGCACCTAATTCAATAAATTATATACATACATACACATAATTACATATGTATATATAATTTATTATATAATAAAATGATAAATGACCATTATATTATATACATATAATTTATATATAATTTATTATATAATAAAATGATAAATGACCATTGTATTGTATACATATAATTTATTAGTAAATTAATAAATAATATTTATTAATAAATTTTATATCTCTTGGAGTCTGCTTTATAAAAGGCACCTAATTCAATAAATAATATATAATGTGTTAATAAATTATATATATATATAAAATATCTTGGAGTCTGCTTTATAAAAGTCTCAAACTGGTAAAGGGTTCTTTCCAATCATGATTTGATAAAGGGTTCTTCTCAATCATGATTTGCTGTATGACTGAAGATGTGGATTCTGAAAGTATGTCAGGGTTGGATGATTTGAAGTTAAGAGTAACATGCATGTAAAGACGTATATGGGAGTACATGTGTAGATACTGATAGTATTAACCTTGGACCTTTACAACAGGGAACCCGCTTCATTCAGATTCCCTCAGGAATACAGAGACAAATGTCAGGCATTTATGAATTAGATTTGTAAAGCTCATCTTTACACTGGTTTGGTTCTCTTATGTAGATTCCACAGGAAAGAGTCAATGATCTGAATGAAATGATAGATCCTAGTGTGGGGTGAGATACCTTTACTCCTGAATAATTAGGAGGTTTCTGATTTCACAGGAAAAATGAGTAGGGCTGTGACAACAAGATTGAGAAAAAAAGAGTGATTTGTCAGAAGTTGAACAGGCCAATGTTGGCAGCCAGACATTCTTTTTTTAAAGAGTGTACACTTATACCATATACAGCTTTTGAAAGTGGCTAAATATCCCAGAGAGAAGTTACATCTCAGGAGCCAACACCTTAAAGGAGATGATTTGTGAAACAGTTGGAATAGAGCTCATTAGGAATGAGCTGTGAAGTCTTACTGAAAAAGAAGTTGAGAGAAAAAGAAAACCCAAATTTTACAGCTCTACCTTTTTCTTCTACTATCCTGGTGGGAGGACACTCACACTCTCTTTTCTGTCAAAGACCCCTGGATGTCTGGCCCACTTCTTCAAAGACACCAGCGTATGGTTGGAACTAAGCCAGTCTTGTAAATATACAAGTCACTAGCTGAAGGATGAGTCTTCCTGATGGAAATGGGGGGATCAGGCCCCTCTTACTTATGCCTTCTGTAGAACTGAGCATCCTCAGACACATTGAAATTTAGTTTATCTAAATATTGTAAGGACTTCTTGTCAAGATGGAAGGATAGGTAGATATACTTTGCCTCCTCGAACAACCATAGAAAGAATTATCACCAGATCTCAAAACTAATAGCACCCAGAACCATCAGAAAATCAATCTGTATGGAAGTCCAACAACCAAGGATTTGAAGAAGCCACATTCATCCAGATAGGTAAGAGGGGTGGGGTCACAGAGACAGGTGGAGAGGCAGTGTGGCCAGGAAAGGAGGTAGGTGGTAGCAGAATGGATGGGAGGGTTATCTTTGGGAGTGAGTGATCCCAGCCCCAGGCCAGAGAGCACAGGCCAGACTTCCAGCACTGGGAAGATAGATCCCCATTACCTGTGGCTATAAAAACCAGCAGGGGATGGGGCCACAGTGGAAGAAACTGCAAGATTTTTGCCACTTGAAGGGCCAGCATGGTCTTGGAATGTACCCAAACCCACCCACTCTGGGAGTCACCACCAGGGAAGAAGCTGGAAGGGTGCCAGTTGCCCATGGGAAAGGGGCAAAGTGACTGGAAATGGGACAACTGCCAGGCAAAATGCCAGAAACCAGGCAGCAGCAGTGTCCCCTCTTAGAGCCCTCCCCACACAACCACAAAGTGGTGACGTGAGTTGCCCTGCCCTGGAAATTACCCAAGGCTCCCCCACACACAGTTTAGAGGTGCCTTTACTACATAGGCCGCACTAA